>PVJS01017199.1:0-36481 GCA_004027185.1 Glis glis | reverse complement strand
AAAAAAAAAAAAAAAGAAAATGGCTGAGTTAGCATAAATCCCACTCGGCCTATGGCTCTGTCCCCTGCCCTCTTTGGGGTTCAAGGCCTGGAGACACAGAGATTCTAGTGGCCTTGAATTTCCTACAGAATCCACGCCCGCTTCAGACTTCTCTCTCCCCTGGCCAGCCCAGCTCCCTTGCCCTGCAAGATCTGAAGCTCACTTTCCTTGTGTTCCGACACCGTGGAGAACAGTGGTCACTGCCTAGGACTGCTCAGCAGGTAGCGGGCAGTGCTGCTGCAGAGGGGGGCCAAGCCTATGGGGAGGGCCTCCCTCCACTCCTCAGCACCCCACCTGCTACAGCCCGAGCCAGGCCACACAGCGCCTCTGTGCATGGTCCCGCTGTCCTTCACAGCTGTGACTTCCTGGACGCAATGGAGGAGGCAGGAGACCGCAGCCCCTTGGGAGCGGCCCCCAGCTCAGGGCAGCGACGATGGTGTGTACTGCACGTGCATGCGAAAAGTGTCTGCAAAGGAGATCCTGACCGCAGAGTGAGGAAGCTTTCTACGTGACTCAGCCTTGGTGCAGGAGCAGAGGAAGGTGGTGGACTTTGTGGGTAGAAGATGAAATGGCTCGGCAGGCCATGCTAGACCAGCTTCCAAGCAGGAGCCGGGGCTGCAGGTCCTCAGGGCGTCGTGGTGAGGAGCAGAGAGGAGAAGGAGAGAGCTTATTATCCGCTCATGGAGGCAGGGGAGCGAGAAGAACGGGAAGTCACAGCAGCCTGCCCAGGGAAACACTGTCCCCAGCCACGCCCCCAGGGACCCTTCCCTAGCACCCAAGTCTTTAAAGAGTTAAAGCCTTAGATTCTTTTTTTGTGTGTAAAATGGGAACAAAGAAAAATACTTTACAGAGTAATGTAATGTGTGTTTGGCCCACAGAAGACAAGAAAATGCGAATGAGACATTCAGCAACTTAGCAAATCCCTGTTTCAAAATAAAAAATAAAAAGAGCTACTCAGAGGTAGAATGACCCTGGGTTCAATCCCCAGTACCACACACACACAGCAATGAGAATTGGTGAGTGAGGGGGTAGGGACAGGCACAGGTCATGCTCTTAATAGCTAAGGAGCCATGAGTTGAGGGGAGAGGCCAGGGGAACACACACACCATGCTTTGAACAGGTAACAAGCTCCAGTTAAGGCCCAGGAGTGCACCTGTCCATTTGGGGGGGGGGGAGGGAGGGAATGGTTCTTATTAGGAGCCTTGGCTCCTGATGGGGGAATGTGGCTACCATCAGCTTGAGTCCCACAGTCAGGAAGGAGCACCCAACCCTTGCTCCAGCTGCTCCCACTCACAACGTTGCCCAAACCCAATTCCGGACCAAAGGCCCAGCAGCCTGTAGGTGGGGTCCTTCCATGGCAGACTCCTGGGACCCAGAGCCACCAGGCAGTGAGCGCCAACACCCACGTGGAAGTCAGTACTGGGTGCATTTCAGATAATATGCATCACACATATACAATATAAATAATACATACGCCTGCACATATGTATGATTCTGGAGTTCAGAAGGTTATAGCACAAATGTAAAATATCCATATAAAAATAAAATTCTAAATTTACCTGAAGACACAAAGGTAGGTAGAAAGACCGGCTGAAGTTTTAGCACACATGGGAGAGATACGCTTTCAAAGGAAGGAACAAAGCGGCATTAAAAACACATGCTAGCTTCCCTTTGCATTTTTACGAATTTCCAAGTGATTTTCCCCCCCACAGAGTCACAGAAAGTAAAGCACACAGAATGTGGCATGGTGCCCAGCGATGGAATGGCCCCTTCACTAAGCCGCAGGTCAGTCCCAGAATTTGGCCCCATTATGGAGGCCTCTGCCCAGGCTCTGGGCCTCTGAGCCACTGGGGGAGGGCGCTGTGGACTTGGGGTCACCCCTCGCACTCCCAAACTCTTAGGGGCCACTGTCTGTCCCAGGTCTTGACGACCATTACTATATCGAATGGGGTCTAAATGTACTGACCACAGCACACACCTGTAATCCCAGTACTTGGGAGGCTGAGACAGGAGGATTAGGTTTGAGGCCAGCCTCAGCAACATAGCAGGACCCTGTTTCCCCCCCCCCCTTTTTTTTGGTACTGGAGAGGCATTCCACCTTCCAGCTACGCTCCCAGTCCTTTTTATTTTTTATCTTGAAACAGGGTCTTGCTAAGTTGCTGAGACTGGCCTCAAACCTGCGATTCTCCTGTCTCAGCCTTCTGAGTACTGGGATTACAGGCATGTGTCATCACACTCGGCTAAGACCTTGTTTCAAAAATTTAAAAAAATTAAAGAGGCTGGAGGTATGGCTCAGAGGTAGAGTGCCCCTGGGTTTGATTCCCAGTATGAAGTAAATGAATGAATGTACCAACCACATAGACGTGAAAACCCCTCCTAGGATGCTCGTGCAAGCCACCTGCACGGACCCCACTCCCCAGGGCCCCGGGGAGCAGGGGGTCCGGATGCTGACCCAGGTCATGGGTGAGCAGAGAGAGCTAGGTTAGGTTAAGGGTGAAGGCCCTACTATGCCTCCGAGTTTCACGGCCTCCTTCTGTCTGGGGCAGATATATTGAAATCTCTACCCCAGGCCGGGGAGGTAAGACTTCGCTCACACATACATTTAAAATACGCTTGGCCTCCAGAATCCCCACCATGCTCCATTCAAAATAGGCGTTTTACACAAAGCCCTAGGTTCAATCCCCATCACTACAAAAAATAAAAATAAAATAGCTATGTCATTTTTAAAGATTTTTAATTGTGGTAAAGTCTATCTAAACATAAAACGTGCCATCTTGACCATTCCTAAGTTCAGTAGTTGAGTGCGTTCACACTGTTATACAACCACCTCCAGAAGTTCTCGTCTTACAAGCTGCCTGCCCTGCTGCAGACACCAGCTGGGAAAGAATTCCCAAGAAAAGAACAGAAATGCAGTCCGGTTTCTTCCGGAGAAAACAGAGACACACATTCAAGGGGTGCACACGGGCCGGCTCATGGGAGGAAAAGAGAGATAGAGAGGCCCACAGGGAGGGAGGGCAGAGAGAGGCTGGCAACGGGACTGGCATCTCTTGGGCGGGGGCGCTTCTTTCAGGGGAAACTTTGTAATTAGTGAGGAAATGGGGTGTACAAGTGGAGAGCAAATGCTGTAGACAGAGGACATGTGGGGTGAGCTTGATTCCTTCCATTGCAGATTGATGGGTTCCCTCCCCGCTGACTCCAGACACCCCCAGACACAGGGTCTCCTCAAATGGCTCCACCAAGCCAGCAAGGTTGAAAGTTGCTCCCAGAGGGCGGAGGCGCTGCCCCAGGGACGGGAACTTGCCAGCGCTTTCGGGAGGTCTGAGGCAAGCCGGACGCAGGCCGGTGAGGAAGGCCTCAGCGTGGAGATTTTAGATTCGAAGCCCCAGTCTCTCTCTCCTTCTGTCCCCACTTGCTCCCTTTTATCTTATTTCCCCTTCCATTTGGATAATCAGCCGTTATCCCTTTGGCCCTTTTCCACACCTAGACAAGCCACCAGGCACACCTTACACACCCACTGAACAGTTCCCCACTAGACACGTCTATGTCTAATGGTTCCTTCCGTCACAGGAATTCTAGCTCCTGCTGTTTTCCCTATCTGCCTACTTCTTCTTCTCCCCCAACACATGCACACGTGCGCGCACACACATGTGAACGGTTCACCCTCTGGACTTACACTCCCCCTTCTCTGTGATGATTGTTCATATTCATAGAAAAATACAAATCCCCCCCCCAGGTCACACAGACCCCGTAGGTCCCCCAGGGGAGGACTGCTGGTCCTGCGCAGGGAACCCCCAGCACAGGTGACATGATTTTGTCCTTTATGGCTAAGTACTACTTCATTGTGTGTACATACCACATTTTGTTTATCCGTTCCTTCGTTTATGGACACCAGCACCAGTCTGCCCTGGGGAATGGGAGCGGGACTTACTCATCTTTGCACTGAATGACAAACTTACCCCTGGGTGTGGCCATTAAGGTGGCCACCCTGGATACCAGAAAGAGCTCATCTTTCGGTCCCCACACACAATGAAACACACAACAAACAAACAAACAAGCTGGCAAGCAGAGCGATGCGGACAGCAGAGCGTGTTGAGGGCAGCCTCCCCCACGCCGGGCCTGTCTGGCCCAGAGGAAGGCCACGCAGCGGTGGGAAGGCGCTCTGAGCACTAGATCGCCTCGCACTCTTTCTCCAACACAACGAATTCCCCTTTCCAGGGAAGTGCTCCTACAATAAAGGTGCAGTCTTCTTTCTGCAAAAAGACAGCAAAGATGAAAATGAGCAGTATGCCAAAAGAAGTAGAAAATCAGTGTTTCCCCTGTGGCTAGGTGTCAGGTTAGAAATAACCTGGAAGTGTCTATTTGGTTCAAGTGCCCATCTTTGGATTGGGTTATCTGGGAGTCTTTTAGTATGCGTGGATGGAGTGAGAGACTAGGATGCTGAGTGAGATCTGCCGGTCTCAGAAAGTCAAGGGTCATGTTTTCTCTCATCTGTGGAAGCTAGAGAGGAAAGAGGAAACAAAAGGGGCTAAAGACGAATGAGGAGAGAGGCGGGTAGAAGTGTGGAAGGGGCTGGGAGAGGGAGAAAAAAGAAGACTGAGGAAGGAAACACTTAGAATAATGTTCTGCCCCTATATGTAGGTATCACTACCAATCTCCTATGGATGGGGAGTGGGAGGGGAGCAGTGTGGGAGGAGGAGGAAAATACACTGAGTGATGTGTACATGTATGAATGCATCACTTCAAACCTAACTATGATGTGTAATTACAGTGCACCAATAAAATTATGTATTAAAAAATGAACCTGGAAGATGGTTCACCACCCGCCCACGGGATGCCCCCAGGAGACTGCGGAGCTGGAGGAGCCTTGGTCCACGCTATACAGCAGATGCTAGCACTGGTAGCATTTAGGTGGGAGAATAGATGCAAACTTGACTATTTTAATTCTCTTTAAAACTTCCTACAATGTAAATAAAATGAGTCTACACTAGATATAAACTGATATATGTTACTCAATGATTAAATAACCCCTTTTGTTCTAATAATAATTATTAAATAATCCTTTTTGTTCCGATAACAAGTCAGTCAGGATAAGAGCAGTTTAGAAGATATTAGAGCCTAACCTATCTTTTTGCTCCAAAGAGCCCTTCTCTCCCTTCCACGTGTGTATAATGGATGGATGGATGATGGATGGATGAAGGATGAATGAGTGGATGATGGATGGATGGATGGATGGATGATAGATGGATGGATGGGTGGATGATGGATGGATGGATGGATGGATGGATGGATGATGGATGGATGGATAGATGGATGATGGATGGATGGGTGGATGATGGATGGATGGATGGATGGATGGATGGATGGATGGATGATGGATGGATGATGGATGAATGAGTGGATGATGGATGGATGGATGGATGGATGGATGGATGGATGATGGATAGATGCGTGGATGATGGATTGATGGATGATAGATGGATGGATGGGTAGATGGAGAGCATCAGTTCTGGGAAAGCAGCCTTGGGCATCTTAGAATCACTGAGGCACTTCAGGAAATAAGCGGGTGGAGTCAGAGAGAAGAAAGTTTGGTCCCTGGTGAGTATCAGACATTGGCAAATAAAAAATATCAAATCAAGATAGTTTAAGGGCAAACTGGATCAAACTTTGGGAACCAAAAGCTCTGTTCTTCTTTAAATAGATCCAGAACACAGAAAAAAAAAAAAGAAGCCCCCATTCTCATAATACCAGACCTGCAAAATACTGAAACCAAGATGTATCTGAGCAACAAATCATAACACAAACTCACCTAGTAAATAGAGAACAAAAATCCCAAACACAAACTAGCAAACAGGAGCTGGCTGCATGTTGAACGATCACATCTCTAAGCAATTACGTCCCTCCCAGACTCCCCAGGGATGCCAAGGGTGTGGGCGCTTGAACTTGATTCCGTAGCTTTGGGATGAGGCTGTGGGCTTTGTGTGCGTATGTGTGATGTGTGTTCATGTGTGTGTGCAGGCATGTGCATGTGTATGAATTCACCACATGCTCCAAGTGTTCTTTTTTGGTACTGGGGATGGAATCCAGGGGCATTCTACCTCCGAGCTACACCCCCAGCCCTATTTTATTTTTTATTTTGAAACAGGGTATCACTAGGTTGACGAGAGTCTCACTACTTTCTGAGGCTGTCCTAGAACCTGTGATCCTCCTGTCTCAAACTCCTAAGCACTTGGATTATAGGCATGCACCACCACACTCAGCTCCAAGTGGTTCTTTGTGTGTATGTGTGTGTGTGTGTGTGTGTGTGTGTGTGTGTGTGTGGTGCTGGTGACTGAACCCAGGGGCATTCTACATCTGAGCTACACCCCCAGTCCCATTTTATTTTTTATTTCGAAACAGGGTCTCTTTAAGTTTTTGACACCTCACTAATTTGCTGAGGCTGACTTCGAACCTGTGATCCTCCTGTCTCAGTCTCCCAAGTACTGGGATTACAGGCATGTACCATCACACCCCGCTTCCAAGCAGTTTTTGACATCAGGAGAATCAGAGCATAGTTAATATGTAGAAAAGCAAAATTTCTAAATAAAAAGTGGCACGTTGAACCCCATTTTATTCTAAAGGAAAAATGCAGGCACAATCCTGCATGTTCTTCCTTTCCAGTTGGGACCAGAGAACGGCCTTGGCGAAAAGGACGGTGGGGGGGAGAGGGCAGACCACCAGTGTATCCGCACACCCAGGCAGTGGCCTTCAGGAAACACACTCCTTGCACCCAGAGAGACCTGGACATCTGTCATGAAGGAGATGGGAAGCAGATGTGTACAACAACACCAGACTCCACAAAGCTGTCTCGGCCAAATACACACGGAATGTTCCAGGCCATATGCATGTTCACTGGTCCAGAAAACAAAACCAGCTCCATACACTGGTTATCTATGCGCCTGCCCCACTTTCAAACACCTGCCCAGTCCATGTGAATGAGCACTAACCACTGACAATCAAAGTTACACAACTACCACACTACAAGAGAAGAGCATTGTGCTATATTACAGACGTGTAAGAATGGCTCAGCATTTGGAAATCTATTATTTTATTTATAATATAAATAGGTCAAAGAAGAAAAATGATTCAACAGACTTGATAGATTTGGTAGAAGCTGGGAATGGTTGTTCACGCCTCTAGTCCCAGTACTTGGGAGGCTGAGACAGGAGGATCGCAGGTTCAAAGCCAGCCTCAGCAACTTAGCAAGACCCTGTTTCAAAATTAAAACATAGCCAGGTGTGGTGGCACATGCTTGTAATTTAATACTTGGGAGGCTGAGACCGGAGGATCACAGGTTCAAGGCCAGCCTCAGCAAATTAGTGAAGCACTCCGCAGCTTAGTGAGTTTCAAAATAAAAGAATAAAATAGGGCTGGGGGTGTAGCTCAGTGGTAGAATGCCCCTGGGTTACATCTCAATTACCACACACACATACAAAAATTAAAACATACAAAAAGGGCTGGGATTGTAGCTTGTAGGTAAAATGCCCTCTGGGTTCAATCCCCAGCACATATATTATCTAGATGATGGATAGATAGATGATAGATAGATAGATGATAGATAGATAGATAGATAGATAGATAGACGGATAGATAGATGATAGATGATAGATGGATAGATAGATAGATGATAGGATAGAAGAAGATATTCTTAATTTAAAAAATAACTTTGTTTGAGAGAATTGGAGGACCTTCAGAAATCAGCACTTGATGTAATATTTTATAATAGGGCATAGATGCTGGAGACATTTCCATTAAAGCCAGAAACAAGAAAAACTGTTCAGTACTATTACTCTTCAGCATTATTTCAAAGGCGTGGAAAGAGAGGGAGTTTTCATCATTGATAACTGTGTGCTTAAAAACATGCACCCTAAAAACTGAGAGGCCCGTGAAGAAACTCTGGAGGCAAGTAAATCCCTTGAGGACAAATCTTAGTTCTCTTTAACATTTCCTGCAAACAGATAAAAGCAGCAACTTTCCTATAATCTTTCCTATAAGAAGAAAAATAGAAATTGAAAACTACCACCTTCTAGTAGAGAAAAAGGTTTTTAAAACTCGGGTGGCACTAGGACATGCTCAGATCTTGAAGGCTTCTCCTGATAAGTGTCTGGAAAGAGAGAGGACGGGGTGGGGGGCTAGGACTTGTTTCCTTTGCGCACACAGAGGCTGTTTTGGTCACCTATGCTAGGAATGCACTCTGCTGTTGTACTTGCACTGTCCTCTGCCACGTATGAAGCAGCGGCTCTCAAAATGTGGTCCCAAGGCCAGCAGGAGCATCACCTGGGAATTGTTAAGAATGCAAATCCTTAGACCCCATTCCCAGCCTGGTGAATCAGACACTGCAAGTGCATCCTCCTGGCGATCCTGATGCCCGTTTGCAGTGGAGAGCCACCTCGTAAAGAAAGAGTAAAACTACACCTGTCGGGCAACCTGCAGAACACCTGGAGCCTTCGCCCGCCTCAACCAGAACGGCGAAATGAACATTCCAGGGATCTCTGCTAACTGTGAGATCAAGAAGTACAGGATGGAGCCGTGTTTATCCTATCACCTGAAGGCCTAGCGGAGCCCCGACGGGACTTGGAGCTGCCAGGGCTGTCGCGGGTGGTGGGATTGTCACCTACCTTTTGCAGTTTGGAGTTTTCTTGTATGACACATACTTTATCGTTGCTGGCCGACTTTTTACAGTTGCTTCGGGCAATCTCCACATTGATAGTATATTCCTTTAAATTTGTGATCTGTCAATGAGCAACGGTGCCATTTTACTTTTAAAAGTTTTACTGCCATTTTTTTAAAAATTTTGGCAAACCCCCAAATCCCTCCCACCCTCTGCTCCCCTCCCACACCCAGACATATCCTCAGAGGGGGAGGATGCCACAGCCTGGACCCCTGCGTACTGGGGGAAGAGGCTCTTGTCCTATTTGGGGCCTCCTTAAAAGCAAGACCTTCCAATTCTATTTTCTGTCCCCAGATCCCATGAAGGGTGAAGGAAGAAGGGGTGGTTTCTAGAACCATCAACTAGATGGCTTAGAACCCTATAAAGGACAGCCCTCTCAGCCGCAGTAGGCCCCCTCCCCATCCCTTTCCCACGCACAGCCCTCGGGGCCCTGTGAAATCTCCCAACCTTTGAACGTCCCCACCCAAGGCCCCTTGGTCCAGCTCAGCACACAGTCCTTAAAGGAAAGCAACCATAGGTTTATAGTGAGATGTCAATGTTTACAGAGTGAGCCCGTGTAAGTCTCCTTCCGTGTGGTTCTGAAGGGCTGCAGGAGGAGGAGTAGGGGCGTGTGGACCTTTCTCTAGCAGACGTCTCCTCATTGTATCTCCAAGCCTTGGTAATGTCTAATTCAATGTCAGCTTATTCCAAACAATTAGCAAGGGTGACTCTGGCCTGAGAGGCAAGAAGCTGTCAGACAACAGCAAGAACAAGCAGAGTCGGCCACTGGGTCTGTGCCTTGGAAAAGCTGAAAACGCCGGGGAGGTGAAGCTGGCTGTGTACAAGACGTCCTATGAATGCAGGCTGCGAGCATCCCTGCTACAAGAAATGCTCCCAAACCTGCAGCTCTTCAGGACCAGCGACGACACCACCAGTGGAAACTCCACTCCTAACCCATGTGACGGTTCACAGTCAGAATGGAGGGGCATAAAAATCCTGTACAGAGCTACCTTCGGGCTGTGTATAAGGCACACAGGAAACAGAAGTGACGTTCATATTTAGACTTGGGTCCTACTCCCAAGTTATCTCATTAGCTATGTGCAAATAATCCCCCCCCCCCAAATCTGAACTGCTCTGGGCCCAAGCACTTCCAGCCAGAGTTCCTCAAGTCCTAATAGTTCTTGCTAACCCTGCCCGATGGCTAGCTCTCAGAGCTCTGCGCTTAATAACTCAGTCAACCCCCAGTCTCCTGGGGTAGGGTGTCACTCCCTTTTTATTTTGGGGTAAGGAAATGAAGCCCAGAGAGATGGAGTGTGTATCTAGCAAGCAGCTGGCCCAGAATTCCAACCGAGGCACGCTGGCACCACTGCAGGCGCCGCTAACCATTAGGCTCTGCTGCCTCTCCCGTCTCGGCCATCTCTGCTACTCCACCAGGGTTTCCTGTGTGCTGACGACAGGAAAGCCTGAGCCTAATGCCAGGAGACTGGGCACTCACCGCATCCTCACCATCCCTCTCTAAAAAGAAGGTAACCAGCCGGGCACGGTGGCGCACACCTGTAATCCCAGTTCTTAGGAGGCTGAGACAGGAGGATCGCAGGTTTGAGGCCAGTCTCAGCAACTTAGCAAGACTCTCAGCAACTCAGCAAGAACCTGTTTCAAAATAAAAAAAATAATAAAAAGGAGCCGGGTGTGGTGGCGCGGTGGCGCGCGCTTGTAATCCCAGTACTTTGGGAGGCGGAGACCGGAGGATCCGGGTTCGCAGCCAGCCTCAGCTCTCTCTCTCTCTCTCTCTCTCTCTCTCTCTCTCCCCCCCCATCTCTCTCTCTCCCTATTTAGTGAGGCCCTCCGCAACTTCGTGAGACCCGGTTTCAAACTAAAGTATAAAAAAATAGGGCCGGGGGTGTAGCGCGGAGGTAGAACGTCCCTGGGTTCAATCCCCGGTACCGCAAATAATAATAATAATAATAATAATAATAATAATAATAATGGCTGGGCATATAGTTCAGAGGTAGAATGCCCCTGAGTTCAAACCCCAGTATCAAAAAGTAAATTTTAAAAAAGAGTGGTCATTTTAAAGCTCAAATTTAATCCTATGAATTCAAAGGACTCCCTCACCTAATGTTTTCCTGGCTTTTCAGTGCTGCTAAGATAAAGTAAGAAATCTTGACCGCAGCCTACCAAGCCCAGCACGCTGTGGTCCCTCTCCAGCCAGCCCACTGGCAGCCTACAGAAGCATTCTACAATACCTGACTGTTCTTCCTCCCTGCACCCCAAATCCTCCCTGCTCCGCTTCTGTAGCAGATGCTGAGTGGCAACCTTTGTCCCATACCGTTTCTAAACTGCCGGTCCCTGCAGCTCTCTCGGGGGTTCCCGCCACCACCAGATGCCCAGGGCTCCTGGAGACACCCTCGGCCAATGAGAGATGGGAGCCGGGGAGGGGAGGGGTCAGTGACCCAGTCTCCTCCCCTGCCAGGCGGGCTCTGCGGGGTGGTGGTCGCCCACTCATTAACTCACCTCTGCACTGGCCTCCTTCCCTCCCTGTCTCCCTTCCCCTCTGCCCTGTGGTGTCTCCTGGGATGTCCTCCCAAATAAACTACATACCCTTGAATCCTAGCATTAGGCCCTGCTCAGGGGAAACCTCAAATAGACCCCACCAGCACCCTTCACCTGCCACACCAATTCCCACTCTGCCTCCAGGTCTCATCTTGAGGCCACTCCCTGAAGTCCCAGCCCGGCAGTGCCCTGTTTGCTGGGACCACCTGGAGGGGTTAGCACCTCCTGCCGCCCACGTTTCATTAGCGAGGGTGCATTTATAAGCCCGCCAGGTGAGACCTGCTATCTAGGGAAGCCTTCCCTGCACCCCACAACCCACGCCACAGGAACAGACGCCCACTCCAACTCCAGCCATAGGGGGGTTCTGTTCAACTAGACTGCGGACTCCCTCAGAACTGGGATCATTTTAACCATTTCACCACCCGCTGCAGCAGCTAGTACAAAACCAGCTGAATGTGCTGAATGATGTGCTGCTCGCACACTGGCGGACGCGAGCTGCCAAGGGCCAGGAGAGTTCCAAGTCCGGGATCAAGTCCTTTATCCTGGGGGCCACTCTGAGTTTGCAGATGACCCATGGAGCGTGCCTGGTGGATAAAGAGTGCCGCATCACCAGCATATTGTCCCAGAAATGTGACATTGACATGTCTTCCCAGGGCACGAGGGGCACGAGTTCTGCTAACAGTGACCTATTGGCTGAGCACCTTTGCAGGTCGGTGCTGCAGGTCTCACGGTGTAATTAGAATCACACCTCCAAACGACGCACGGCCTCGTGGGCAGTCGGCTGCGTTCCAACACGGAGAGCCTCCAGGTGACCCTCAGGGACCACCATGCCGCAAACTCCAGGAGCGCCACCCCCGCCGACATGCACGTGCGCTCCGCTTCCTGGGATTGGACTCCTCGGCCCTGGAAGGAGTGACACTCTTTTTTTTTTTTTTTTTGGTCATACTGGGGATTGAACCCAGGGGCATACTATCTTCAAACTACACCCCCAGCCCTTTTCATTGTTTATTTTGATATAGGGTCTCACTAAGTTGCTGAGGGTCTTACTGAGTTGCTGACACTGGCCAACCTGTGATCTTCCTGTCTCAGCCTCCCAAGTACTGGGATTACAGGTGTGGGCACCACACCTAGCTAGGAATACATTTTTATAAGTAGAATATCACTATGTCTCCACTTCCCCCAAAACATATATAGGATTAAAAAACTACTCAGGCATGGTGGAGCATGCTTGTAATCCCAGTACTTGCGAGGCTGAGACCAGAGGATCTGGGTTCGCGGCTAGCCTCAGCTACTTAGTGAGGCCCTCTGCAACTTAGTGAGACCCTGTTTCAAAATAAAGAACAAAAATAGGGCTGGGGGTGTAGCTCGGAGATAGAATGCCCCTGGGTGCAATCCCCAGTACCACAAAAATAAAAGCTAAACGAGCCAGGAGAGGACGCTGTGTTGACTCATGCATCCGACAGCTCGGCGTGCCTCTTCACCCAATTCGCTGCTACCTGGGAAGATGCAGGTGCTGCCTCTGACAGCATCGCTGCTCAATACTTGTGGCCTTCCCATTGTCCCCAACCTCAGCAAGCACATGGATGTCTGATTTGCAGTTCTGGAGTCAAATGAGTTACCATATACCAAGAACTTAGAACGGGAGCACGCGCCTCTACCGACCGTGCTCTCTGTGCGCCCTTGCCGGGCTCCTATGGAGTGTGCAGCTGAGCACTTACAGACTTAAGATTTGTGCGTGTCGGCGTTTCTCTCAGGTGCCCACTCTTTCAGCCTGGCTTCCGCCTCTGCAAATGCCCTGCCTGGAGAGGGCCTCACCTGTAGACTGGCGCTCAGTATCCTGCTGACCAGGAAGACATACTTGTCCTGGCTCTCCTTGTTGTACTCCTGCATGGCAAACCACACACACTGCCTGACATCAGCATTTGAGATATCGATGTCTTCAAACTCCCTCAGCACGTTCTCCACGTCGTTGTCGTCCGGGTCTACGTAGATCAGTGCATCGTCCTCATCATCATCCGGGTCTGAGCTGACCACCAGGGCCAGCTGGATGGTGAGAGGGAGCAGACAGAGCCACCAGGGTCTGCTCATAGTCCTTCCGTCAAGAGGCACAGGTGTGTCTCCTCCTCGTCCTCACAGAGCTGGGGCTGTGGGTGGGGAGGCTGCTGTTACCTGTCAACCTAAATTGACACACAGAGAAAAGTTCTCTAAGACTGATTAAGTTCATCTGGAGACAGCAGAGCCTCACAACGGTAATACATGTGCCATGGTAGACTATGATTGTATTCAAGGAAGCCAAGACAAGGGGAGGTTTGGTTTTTAAAGGAAAATGAGGACATAAGTCATTTTGAAACAAAGCCTTGGCTACAAGGATCAAGAACAACTCACGATGGACCCATGACCTAGAATTTAGAAATTAATTAGAATTAATTAGTCAATTAGAAACTTTTCAATTACTATTTAAAAAGACATAGGACCAACTCTTCAACATACAGGCACGGGCAGAGACCTCCTCAGTAAGATCCCGAAGCTCAGGACTTAAAACCAAGAATCAACACATGAAATGAAATCAAATGGCAAAGCTTCGGCTCTGCCAAGGAAACCATCAAGAGTGTGAAGAGAGAGCCCACAGAACGCGAGAAGATCTTTGCCAGCTACTCCTCTAATAGAAGACTGACATCTAGAACATATAAAGAATTCAAAAACTTAACACTAAAAAAATAATAACCCAGTCAAAAAATGGGCAACTGAACTGAATAGATGCTTCTCAAAAGAAGAAATACAAATGGCCAAGAAATATGTTTAAAAAGTTCAACATCGTTAGTAATCAGGGATATGCAAATCAAGCCTCCACCGAGATTCCAACTAACCTCAGTCAGAATGGCAGTCATCAAGAACACACACAATAATAAATGCTGGTGAGGATGTGGGGAATAGGAACTCTTCTACACTCTTGGTAGGATTGCAAATTAGTAAAACCACTATGGAGATGAGTACAACCTCAAAAGACTAGGAATTGAACCATCACGTGGCCCAGCTATGCTGCTCCTCGGTATCTTCCCAAAGGAATTGAAGTCAGAATACTATAGTGCTCCATGCGTACCTGTTTAGAGCAGTACAACTCACAATGGCCAAACTATGGAGCCAACCTAGGTGTCCGTCAACAGATGAATGCATAAAGAAAACGTGCTACATACACACAGTGAAGCTTTGCTCAGCCATAAAGAAGAAGAAAATGGTGTCATTTGCAGGAAAATGGATGGAATTAGAGAATACTCTGCTAAATGAGATCAACCAGTCTCAGAGAGTCAAGGGTTGTGTGTTTTCTCTCATATGTAGAAGCCAGAGGGAAAACAGGAAAGAAAAGTAACTTTAGACAAATGAAAGAGACCAGTAGAATAGTGGAAGGGGATTGGGAGAGGGAGACGGAGAAGGAAAAAGGAGGACGGAGGAAGGAAACAGATCCAATAATGCTATGTCTATATATGAAGGTCTCACTACAGTCTCACTAACATCTACAAGGAGGGAAGAAGGGAGAGGGATTGTAAGGAGGGAGGCACACCGAGGGCTCTGCGCATGCGTTTGTATCACTTTGAACCTCACTGTGATGCACAATTACAATGCACCAATAAAAGCATTAAAAAAAAGCAGGTGGTAGCCTCCGTCCACAGTTGGACAGACAGTTGGAGAGCAGGCATCCTGCAGAACCATTTTCTCTGTGAGGTTGCAGGGGCCTTTGTGCAAGGATGGGGTTGTGGAAGAGTCTTTTGACTCTGAATAGTTCTTGTTATCAGGCATAAAAGCACCTGTTCCGCTCCTCCATAACCCCAGCTAGCTTTATGTTTGTATTTATTTATTTTGGTCGGGGCTCACCAAAGGTGATTCCTTTTTTTATTCTGATAATTTTCGCAGTTCAAAAGGTATCACTGCGCCAGGCTATTTTCCATCCCTTCCAACCCAGCTAGATTCAAGTCCAAGCCGTCAGTCACCCCCTAGAGACAGCCCTCTCCTTGTTCAAGAAAACCCACCAGTGACAACACATTGGAGGAGTGTCTACCACCAGCCTTCCTCTCCTCCTTCGATCCTGGTGCAGTCTGTGTTTCGGGGGGCAACTTCCTCCCGATAGACCCCGACATGTCTACACCTACCCTGGACCTGCCACCGCGCAGCCTGGTTCTCTGTATCTCGGTCCTGTGAGTTATGACTGGAAAGCGCTGGCCCACGATTTCCCGGCTCTGGCCTCTGACTCTCCAGCCTGCTTCTCCTGAGGGGCCACCTCCTTGTCCCGTGGAGCTGGGCTCTGGGCAGTGAGCGGGCGGGCTCTCCTGGTGTCTGCGCCCTGCTCGGGGACACTGGGTCTGATCTCTGGTCTGTATTCACCTTGTGAGGTCATACTTTGTGATGCAATTCAGCATCTGTGACCCTGTCTCAGGGAGGGCACCCTGACACCAGGGCCGGTGCTTTCAAGGAAAGAGGGGGCAGTACTCCTCAAACTGTCAGAGACTGTTTTTCTGTGAAAATCTCAAATCAGTGCCCAGCAAGTTCCTGGAGGGACAGAGAGGTGGGCATCCAGCCCAGACTACAAAGATTGATACATTCTCTCTCTTTCTCTCCCTCCAACCCCCTCTCTCTTTCTCTTTCTCATAGTAGAGATTGAACCCAGGGACATTATATCTCTGAGCTACACGCCCCCAGCCTATTTTTTTTTTAATTTTGAAACAGGGTCTCATTGAGTTGCTAAGGTTCTTGCTAAGTTGCTGAGGCTGGCCTCCAGCCTGTGATCCTCCTGTCTCAGCCTTCCAAGTACTGGAATTATAGGCGTGCACCACCACGTCCTGTGACTGATGCTTTCTTGACCACAGGAGGGGCAATGCACAGTAAATATATACAACTGAAACCTGCCAGGCAGAGTGAGTGCTTTGTGTTGTATTTAAACCAATCCCTAGCTGGGTGTGATGGCGCACGCTTGTAATCCCAGTACTTGGGAGGCTGAGACGGGAGGATCACAGGTTCGCGGCCAGCCTCAGCTACATAGTGAGGCCCTCCACAACTTAGTGAGACCCTGTTTCACAATAAAGAATAAAAAATAGGGCTGGGGATGTAGCCCGGAGGTAGAATGCCCCTGGGTTCAATCCCCTGTACTTCATAAATAAATAACTAAATGATCATGTGGTTATCTCCATTTTCAACTGTGGTCAACAGTACTATTATGAATACTTTTCCAGTATCTTCCAGGAATTACACAAAAGACCAGATGGGGCATTGTTGCAAAAGCTTTATGTAAATCCAAGTTGACCATCCATTGCCAAATTGCCAGTCAGCAACTAATAATGTATTGGAGATTTTCTAATTTTGATGCAAAGCAAAGGCGTGGAAGGAGTTCTAAGACCCCTGTCCGCACGCACCTCACCAATGATGTCAGAATCTTTGGCAGAGGACTCGGGACTCCAGACGTTGCCAAAGTTCCCCCAGGACTCTGATGTGTTGCCAAGTTGGGGAATTAGCGTACTGCATCTGTGCTTCTTCTTTAAATATTTAAATACATCATCTGAACAGTGGGTGTTGACATTATCTACATCGTATCCTAAAAGAATATCTGTTTGATGTGACCACTAAAAATTAGGTGACCATTTTTTACTACTATTCGTATACCAAAAACTGCCCTTTCCTTTTTAAAAAAAATTATTTTATTAGTGCACCGCAATTATACATCACAGTGAGGGTCAAAGTGATGAAAACACACCTGCACACGGTTCTAGATGTGAGTCCACTCCCCCTCCTCACTCCCCACACATGCTAGTGAGATTGTAGTTCTTGAATATTAATGTGCACACAGAACACCTGGGATTCCCGTTCAAATGTGGGTGCTGGTTTGGTGGGTGGGGGCAAGGGACTGAAGCAGCCACTTCCTGTGGGGCCTCAGGGACTGGAGCCTCTGGATTCCCAGCCCCAGTTCTCTTCTTGCCCGGCATGGTGGCGCACGCTTGTAATCCCAGCACTTTGGGAGGCGGAGACCGGAGGATCCAGGTTCACGGCCAGCCTTAGCTCTCTCTCTCTCTCTCTCTTTCTCTCTCTCTCTCTCTCTCTCTCTCTCTCCCCGTCTCTCTCTCTCTCTATCTAGTGAGGCCCTCCGCAACTTCGTGAGACCCGGTTTCAAAATAAAGTATAAAAAATAGGGCCGGGGGCGTAGCGCAGAGGTAGAACGCCCCTGCGGTCAATCCCCGGTACCGCAAAAAAAAAAAAAAAAGAATATGTGAAATAATAAATGCTGGTGAGGATATGGGGAAAGAGGAACTCCTACACACTGTTGGTGGGATTTTATTTTATTTTTTTAATATTCATTTATTGGTGCATTGTAATTATATATTTTGATACATGTCAGGGTAGCAGCATCATACATGCACACATTGCTCATTGTATCATCTGCCTGCCCATGCCATCCCTTCTACCACTCTGGACACGCAACTGGCTCAGGCCCGTGCAGAGGAGGCAGAAGCGATGGTGCGCCAGGGTGATGCCAAGATTTGGAAAGGCGCTGGATTTTTCATCCTCATACTTTCAGGTGAGTTTCCAAGGTTAAGAGGATGCTCCAGGGGGAGTGTATTGTGTAGGGGATCCTCATGTCTGAACCTTGAGTCTGGGAAGAGCTAGTCTGGGTCCCAGAGCCCCTGGAGAGCAGACTTGACCCCAACTCCCGGTAAACCCAGTGATACCAAGCTGAAGTCCAGGTTGTTTCCATATCTTGACTATTGTGAACAGTGTTTCAATAAACATGGGAGTGCAGATATCTTTAATAAAAAGGTAGTGACTTCATCTCTTTGGGATATATGCCCAGAAGAAGGAATGCTATTGAAAACAGTAGGGGAGTTCCTAAAGAAGTTTATACTAGAACCACTGTATGATTGAAGCTGTTTCTTAAACAGCAGTGGCTTGCTGATAAAAAAAAACTTTATACCTGAGGTCTTTTGTCTTCCTTCAATTTTGGAAAATGTATCCATCATTTCTTCAACTATTTCTATCTTTTTATTTTTCTCATTTTGGGGATTACTATGGTTTTTGCGGGGTGGGGGGAGATGGTCACAAGGCTTTTGGTTCTTGTTTCTTGTTTGTTTCTGGCTTTACTGAGATATGATTAATGAATTAAGATTTGTATGTACTTAGGGTGTACATGTGATGATTCGACGCATCTCTACATTGTGGAATGAGGGGTGCAGGGAAGCTGGTTAGCACAGCCATCCTCTCGCTTTTCTTGTGGCTAAGAATGCTTGAGACCTGCACTCTTTGAGAGGTCCAAGGAGTCTGCACATTTATTATTAACAAGAATCATCGTGCTGCCCACCAGGTCTTCAGTACAAATCCATCTTATAGCTGAAGGTTTGTAGTCTTGACCAATATCCACCCTTCCTTCCCACCTTATAATCCCTGGCAGCACCATTCTACTCTGTTACTGTGAGTCTGACTTTTTATCAAATTCCACTTATAGGTGAGATCATGCAGTATTTGTCTTCCTGTGTCTGGCTTATGTCACTTAGCATAAAAGTTTCATTCATGTTGTCACAGATGGCACAATTTCTCTCTTTTATGACTGTATACTATTCCACTATATACAAATTATACATCCCATATTTCCTTTATCCATTCCTCTATTGAGGGACACTTAGGTTGTTTCCATATCTTGGTTATTGTGACTAGTATTGCAGTGACCATGGGAGTGAGATGTCTTCTCAACTGACATATTTACTTCAAATTCACTCCTTTGGATTTATCATATAGCAGGGGTAGCAGGCACAAACTTTACCAGTCCTGGCAGTGACCCTCACACAACTCGGAGCATCAACTCAGTGGCGTCTACACTAGTCTCATAGTTTACACTTCTGTGGGAGCCAGACTCAGAAGTCAGCCACTGACCACAGACAGAAAACATCACCTGTGCCGGGCGTGGTGGCGCTCGCTTGTAATCCCAGTACTTGGGAGGCTGAGACTGGAGGATCTGGGTTCACAGCCAGCCTCAGCTACTTAGTGAGGCTGTCCACAACTTAGTGAGACCCTGTTTCAAAATAAAGAATAAAAAGCGGGGCTGGGGGTGTAGCTTGGAGGTAGAATGCCCCTGGGTTCAATCCCCAGTACGGCAAAAAAAAAAAAAAAATCACCTGCCATTCCCAAAATACTGGAGTTCCTCAGAGAACTGTTTTACAACTTTGGTCACCAAAGCAAATCAACTGATGTATTTATGTATTTTGGAGATTGGGTCACAAGTTTTCTGCCACACTAGAGAAGTGTATGACCTGGTCTCTGTTAAAAAATATAAAATGAAACCAGGGGGATCAAGGTAGAAAACAACTAGCATATGAGGAAACCTAGGCCAGGCGGTCTCCTTGGAGTCAAGGGGGGATTGAAGGTGAAGGCGCTCCTGACTGAGCAGCACTGGCCAGGGCTTGGGGACGAGCCGGCTGTCCTTATCCAGGATCAAGGGCACGCGACCTATAGACAAGGGGTGTGGGATCCATGAACAATGGACGTGAGACCCTGGGATTTATGAACAAGGGGGAGGGGTCCCTAAAAAATGGGCACAGGGGTTTCAAACAATGGGCACGAAGTACATGGAAACAGGCACGGGACCAATGAACGGCGAGCGCGGGGTCCATTGGAATGAGCGTGGGGTCCACGCACTGGGCATGAGGTCCATAAACAAGAGGTGTGGGGCTCGTGAAAATGGACGTGGGGTCCATGAACAAGAAAGTCCACGAACGACGCAGGATTCGTGGACTAGAGCTCCACTCTAGTGGAGCCCGAGTGCCTCACAGCCAAGGCCAGCAGCAAAGCAGCGCTGACGACCACACAGACCCCACGCAGTGATGCGAACACGTCCCTGCCAAATGGTGGGCGATATTACAAATCCTACACACAGGTCCATCCAAGGACCAAAGGGCTCAGGTATGTGCCTGAGGAGCGGCACAGAGCTGAAAATCCTGCCGCATCAACACCATGACAAATTCAGAGGAATGGTGATCCAGGGAATGGGCAGACTTCCTGTCAAGGGTCACTCCAAAGTCCCCAGAGACCTGGGTGGAGGACAGAAGGCCACCAATCCCTTCCATACTGAGTGTTCCTCCATATGGCATTGCTACTGCCTCTCTATCCCAGAAGTGTCACCGTGCTGCCACCCCCCAGCCCTCCACCCCCAAGGCAACTCCCCCAGCAGGATCTGAGAATGCAGGCTGGCTCCTCTTGGTAGGGGTCTGTCACCACAGTGTCTCTCTCAGGGTTAGGAGGTTGAGCTGACAGTCACAGAAGACAGGATGGATTCCAGGTAGGGACTTTGAGCATCAGGGAGTGGGCAGGGACATGGGACTGGAGCCACTTCTTTGAGCTGTCATTACAGCCCTAGAGAAGATGTTCTTGTCAGTCAGGCAGCCTGTGGTGTCCATCAGGGAAGAGCCTGCTGTCAGCTACAGTTACTCTTACCCCTTTCTTTGGCCTGGGTCTGGCCACTCTGCAGAAGGGCCATCCACTGTGGGCCTGGTCCCTGAGATGGGGACGCAGGTGGCTGCTCCCTGGAAAAATGTTCAACGTTCCTCTGAGTACATGGATGAAGGGCATGGAAAAATTGGAGCATGGATGGATGGATGGATGGATGGATGGATGGATGGATGGATGGAATAGAGGATGCATGGATGGAGGGAGGGATGGATGATGGGTGGATGGATAGATGGATGGATGGATGATAGATGGCTTGATGGATGAATAGATGATGGATGGATGGATGGATGGATGGATGGATAATGGAAAGATGATGGATGGATGACAGATGGATCAATGGATGGATAGATGATGGATGAATGGATGGATGGATGGATGGAATAGAGGATGCATGGATGGAGGGAGGGATGGATGATGGGTGGATGGATAGATGGATGGATGGATGATAGATGGCTTGATGGATGGATAGATGGATGGATGGATGGATGGATGGATGCATGGATGGATAATGGAAAGATGATGGATGGATGACAGATGGATCAATGGATGGATAGATGATGGATGGATGGATGGATGATAGATGGATTGATGGACGGATAGATGATGGATGGATGGATGGATGGATGGATGGATGGATAATGGAAAGATGATAGATGGATGGATGGATGGTTGGATAGATGGATGACAGATGGATCAATGGATGGATAGATGATGGATGGATGGATGGATGATGGAAAGATGGATGGATGGATGGATGGATGGATGGATGGATGGATGGATGATAGATGGATGATGGATGGATGGATGATGGAAAGATGATGGATGGATGGATGGATGGATGGATGGATGGATAAGTGGATGATGGATGGATGGATGGATGGAAGGATGATGAATTACTGATGGATGGACAAATAAAGTAATGGAAGAACAAGCGAGTAAGACCATGGAATGTAGGATGTACTCCTTCATTGAATTTACTCAACACTGTACCTGCAGCCAAGTAATGATAATAATGACAATAAAGTAGCTCTCCATTGCTCTTACTGAGGGTGACACCCATAGCAAATAGATGATGCAGGAAGGTACAGAGCTGCTCAGGGACCCGGAAAGTGCTGTGAAATGCCTTTAATTGCACCAGTGCCGCACAGACCTGGGGATAAGGCCTGTCCGGCTCCAGAAGAAGAGAGGATTTCTGCTGTGGATAGCCAGGGGCCCTTTCCCTGCCTAGGTATTTGTGCAGGTGCTGTTCAGGACTTTGAACTGGGTTATCCATCCTAGGGTCCGAACAAAAAGAACACAGCGCACCTAGAAAAAATAATAATAATTGTAACATAAATCATAACTCATAATGTAATGCACTGAGATCATTTAACAGGTAATAGGGTCTGGGCTGCATTAAAAACTAAAAAAAAAAAATCAAAAATTCTCACCTGGACCAGAGCTCATAAGGCTCAGGGCTCCACCAGGAAAGTGGGCAGAGGTTGCTGAACCCCCACCTGAACCCCAGAGCTCCTGAGAGTGTCCACCTGGGGCTATCACCTACCCCCTGGGGCATCCTGTCCACTCATGGCCTCCTCGAGCACGTGATGCTGGGTGCTCTGTCCCCTCCCCGAGTGCCCTAAGGGAGCCAGCAAACGGCCCAAGAGGTGGTCCCCCTGTGTACCCCCCAATTGAGCAGCAGCACAAACCCACTCAATAGAGGCTGCCTGCAAGGCTGTCGGATGGGGGGGCGGCCACCTACTGACTCCACCTCCTGATCAAGAACCATCCTCAAGCTCCCAGGTCCCAGGGGTCACAGGTCAGTCACAGGGGGTTGATGTCACCAAGGAATCACCCTCACGACCCAGAAACTAGAAGGAGAGTCTGGGTGAACATGATCAAACTGCCCTCCAGTCGCCGAGGGCATGAGCAAGAGAGAGAGGACCCCAGAACACTGTCTGCCTGGACCTCAAGTGTCTCGGGAAGGTGCAGGCTGGGGCCAGAGGACGCACTCTGTCCAGAGGCCAAGGCCATGTGGACGTCTGCAGGTCGCCTGTGGTCGGCCAGCTGGGCTGTGAGCAGAGGGCTGCTCCCAGTGCCGGGAGCCAGCCCTGTCTGCTGAAAACCACCCCTTCTCCAGCCCACGGGGAGCCCTGAGACCCACTGGGAGAGGGTCAGGTGCCTCCTCCTGCCCTGGGTCGCTCCAACAACTTTCCTAAGCCTCCTCCCAAAGACCTTCTTGATGTCATTTTCCAATTGCAGAAGATTCATGATGCTTTGGGACTGATTTTATTCTCGAACCCTTTTTTCTCCTGAGCCTCGTTGCAAGGGACAGTTGTCAATGTCCTCCTCGTGTTTCTTGCACATTGTACGACCCATCTCCACGTCTGCCAAATACGTCCAAGAAGATAACTGTCAAGAAGAAATGGCAGGAATGGTCACGGACTCCGTGGTTGGAATGAGTAAACAACAAGAACCAAATAGAAACGAGAGCAGAAGATGCAAACCTGCACGCGCGTGCCAGAGAAGTCGTGCGCATCCTGCACAATCTCTTATTTCTGACTTTCAATTTATTCATTTCAATTTTTCCTCTTAATTCTCCATTTCTCTACAAAAAGACGTCCACTAAGCTGTACCCTGGGGGGTATCTCAGTGATAGAGTGTGCACTCAGTATACATGAGGCGGTGGGCTCAAGCCCCAGCACCAGGTATCTATGTACAGATGTGTAGATACATGTAGACATATAAATACACACCGAGGTCACCTGTGACTTGCACTAGAGCCTTCCCTTGGCACTCTCTCCATGGCCAATACCTGGTAGTCTTACTGACAAGGCAATGAATATATAGGGTGTAACACATCATCACAATCAAGCCCTACCCAGCAGGGCTCCTGCGCATGCCACGGCCAGGGAGGACGATGTCACAGCTCCCAAACGCACGCCTGAGTAGCACCAGGCTGACACAGAGGAGGTCAGCTGAGTGACTCCTACACACAGTGAGAACACAAGAAGACTGAGCCCGCGGAGAAACCGGAGCTGCGGGGGCCGGGGCAGGGAAGCTGCGGGAAGCTGTACCTCTCATGCGGGCGCCCGCTCCACAGAGACCTCAGCTTGCAAACACTCCTGCAGGTGAATGGTAAGTATCCCCTGCTGTTCTGAATGCTTGCTAAGGTCCTCTAAAAAGTTCTTCAAAGTGATTTTCAGTGCCATAAACAGAGGTCTGCCAAAACTCAGGAAGCACCCAGACGTGGAGAGAAAATAAACCAACCAGGAAGCCCGTCCAGGGCGGAGCGTGCCTCTCACTGGGCTGTACAGAAACCTCACTCCAGAGCGTGGGAGTAAGGGGAGAGGCGACAACCCCCACTCATGCCAGGCACACGCCAACCACTCACGCACACGCCAACCACTCACGCACACTCACACTCATGCCAGGCACACGCCAACCATGCACTCACACTCACGCCCACCACACACCAACCACACAATCATGCCTGACACACACCAGCCACACACTCATACTATTGTCCTACACACTCCAGCCACACACATACTCATGCCAGATACACGCCAACCACACTCACACTCATGCCTACACACACCAGCCCCATACTCATACTCACCCCTGATACATACCTCCCACACACTCATACCCATGCTGACACATGCCAACCCCACGTGCTCACACTCATGCATTATACACACCAGCCACACACTCATGCTCGTGCTGACACACACCAACCACACGTGCTCACACTCAGTCCCAAAACACAACCAGCCACACACACTTATGCTGACACATATCAACCACACACACTCAAGCTCGGGCATGACACATGCAAGGCACACACTCATGCTCCCATGCACACCACACTCACACTCATGCTCCCATGCACACCATACTCACTCATTCATACTCATGCTCCTATGCACACCACACTCACACTCATTCATACTCATGGTCCCATGTACAACACACTCACACTCACACACTCACCCTCATGCTCCCGTGCACACCACACTCACACACTCACGCCATCACTCACGTGTTCTTCACATCTGCCCCAAACACGGAGCCAGGTCCAGGCCCCGCGGCTGGCAGCAGCAGTAGACGGGGAGTGGTCAGTGCCGAGGGCTCCTATGGCCCCAGAGCCCAGGGCGGCTCAGCCCAAGGAAGAGGCCGGACCCGAGGAAAGTGTGTCCCTGTGCAGGAGGGACAGGCCCGCAGCGGCAGGACTGAGCTGCAAAGGCAGGACCCTTGTCCGTAGTGGTGACATGCCACCTGGCTGCACGTGGGGATGATGGGCACGGACATGTGACTGCTGGGATCAGTTTTTATTCCATCCAAAAGAACGAGCGTCGTGGAAAGCTTCCTTCCCAAGCGTGCTGCGAGGCCCCTGAAGCCTGCGAGGGCCGACCTGGCCTGCACAGAGGCCTGCGGGACCAGCTGCCTCGGGCCATGCCACAGCGCTGTCTCCGAATTATCCAGAGTGATGTGGCTCGTCACGTCTCCCCACCCCCCCTCACCTCGCTCCATGGTCCTGGGGGCAGGTACAGTCCCCAGTCCTTGCGCTCAGCGCAAACTCCATCTCTCCCTGACCACGCTCAGGTCTCAGCCCAAGTCTGCACACCCCACATCGGCCCCAATGCCACCTCCCGGAGCCAAGGGGCCATCCCGGCCTTGAGCTCACGTGGGGGCAGGGTGGGCTGCGGACACATGCTGAGCCTACGCAGAGCCACTCGTGCTGTTCACCAAGGCACACCATGCAGGGAACTCCTGTGCTCAGAGCTGAGCTGCCTAGCTTCTCAGCCCCCACCGCCCCCGGCACCCCTGCATCTCAGCACCTCCCTTCCCGAACCACCAGTCTATGGGCCTTGGGCCTGTCTCCTGAGCACACCGGGCCCACCGTAGTCCAGGGGCCTCTTTGTGGCTGCCTGCATTTCTATTCCCTACCTCCACGTGGCAAGGTCCTTCCAGGCATGCCAATCAATGAGTAGAGTCTTCCCTGAATCCCCCACCCGATAACCACCACCTTCCAGCCTACTCCCCCATAGCCTGGCTCGCTGAGCGCCCCACCGTCCCAGCTGCTGCCACTGCTCCCATGTTGGGGTCTGGTTCATCTCTCACCTAGCACAGCAGCCCCAAGAGGATGTTTCTCTCTCCCTCACTACCTACAGTTTCAAACACTGATGCTTTTCTTTCTGCCTGTCTTCCTTCTCTCTGCCATGCTTTGCAGGGGCTACACTCAAGAGAATTAAAGTCAGAGTACTAGGGAGATACATGCACACCCATGTTTAAAGCCCACAGTTGACAATGACCAAATTCTGGAACCAACCCTCAACAGATGAATAGATACAGAAAATGGAGTATGTACACACAGTGGAATTTGACTCAGCCATAAAGAAGAACAAAATGATGTCATTTGCAGGAAATTGCATGGGACTAGAGAACATCATGCAAGTGAGATCGGCCAGTTGCAGAAAGTCAAGAGTCCTATTTTTTCTTTCATATGTGAAAGCTAGAGAAAAAATAGGAAACAAAAGGGACTTCAGATAAACAAGGAGAGAGACTGGTGGAAGAGTGGAAGGAGACTGAGGGAGGGGTGGGGAGGGAAGAAACGAGGCACGAGGAAGGGAACGGTTCTAATAATGTTATGTCCATACACCAATCTCACTAACATGTACAGGGAGGGCGGAGGGCAAGCGGGTGGGATGGGGAGGGAGACACACCAAGTGTGTGTGCGTGTCTGTTTCAATCACTTCAAATCTCACGGAGATGTATATAATTACAATACACCAATAAAGTATAAAAAAATTAAAACAAAAGTGAGAACTACTCTGATGATACCTTGTTTACTTTTTAAACATTTACCAAATTAAAAATGCAGTTGTTCTTTCCTGCAGACCTAGGGATCCCCCCCCACTCGCAAAAGTGGGCACCCCAGGGTAGACTGGCCACTCACATCACGTTGACTTCGCCGGACCCGCAGGAACTTGTAGGCGTATTCATCCGCCTGGCTTTGGTTGAACCAAAACACGACGTACTCCACAGTAATGGCGAAAAACTTGATGTTCTTGTCGATGTCTACAAATTGGCAAATGCAGACGTGTGTCCCCAGCACGAGCGCCAGGAGCAAGGGCGCCTTCCACAGCATGGCTGGCCCTGGCACAGTCACTGGGCCAGGGACACACGCGTGGAGGGGCGGTAGCAGCTGCAGCTGGCGAAGCCCTTGAGGGTTCTGAGTCCCATGCAGCCCTGCCCACCAGAGGCCCTGAGTTACCTCCCTCTGCCCGGAGGAGCCTCAGTGCCACTCCCCCACCTGGCCCCTCCTGTCCATCCCCTGGTGACATGGCCCTAGACCCACTCAGTCCTACGTGCAACACCCCTGTTGTCTGTACAGCGCCAGGGCTGCTTCTCTGAGCCTTGCCAGAGAGCTCCCAGGCAGCTCCTGCCTGCAGTTGCAGCCCCATTCCTGGGGGCCCCTGTGCCCACATTGCTTGTCAGGGTCGCTGGGACTCCTGGGAACTCTGGGAGCGCATTCCTGGAGAGGGGAGGCCGCTGTTGAGCTGGACGGTGACCTTGGCCTGTGCTCACACCGCCAGCTGGCCTCAGAGGAGCACAGAGTGTGCGGCCACCGGGGACTGCCTGAGAAGCCACCTTCCCCATTGCCCTGACACTCTGCTAAAAGGTATACCTAGTTCTGTCCTCCCGGACCAACAGGCCAAAGACTAGTGTTCCCGCACTTCCAAACCAGTTTCCCGTTCCACCGACTTTTTTTCCACCTATGGGCTATGATAGCCATATTATTTCATTTCCAACACAGTTGATTTTCTAATTAAACTTTTTCTTATCAACTTTTAACTCAAGTCCACTGTAGCCAGAGCACATTTTCTAATTTCTTTCTTTGACTCGTGTGTGTGTGTGTGGGGGGGGGGTTGCTAGGGAGTGAACCCAGGGGCATTCTCCCTCCAAGCTATATTCCCAGCCCTATTTTATTTTTTATTCTGAAACAGGGTCATGCTAAGGTGCTCAGGGTCTTGCTAAATTGCTGAGGCTGTCCTTGAACCTGCGAGCCTCCTGCCTCAGCCTCCCAAGTACTGGGATTACAGGAGTGCGCCACCACACCTGGCTTCTCTGATTTTTGTGGAGACTTTTGCTGTTGTTCAGAACGCAGCCAATATTCTCTACACTTTTCAAAAGAATGTGCATTCTGCATTTTTGAGGTGCAGAGTGAGATATACCGTCGTAAGGTCATTTCTACTCTCGTTGCTTTCTTTCCTGGAGTGGTTTGGTTTGGTTTGGTTTGGGTTGGGTTTTCCTTTCGGTCTCCTTTTCTGCCAGTTCCCTTGGGGTCTTAACGTCGCTCCGTGACTATGGTTGTGAGTCTGTCTTTTATCCTGACAATTTTGGCTCTGTGTGTTTTGAGACTGTGTCACGGGACACGTGTGCAGATAGCGCTCCTATCAAGACTGCTGGTCTCTCCTGGCCGGCCCTAGCCCCTGGATGATAACCCAGTGGGGAGACATGTTTGCTTCAGGGATAGCCCTGTCTTTTAGGCTTGGTGGGAGGAGTTGGGAGACGGATGCCGCTTCCTATTTCAGAGCTACCCCTAGTGGGCCAGTGGGGGAACCGGCAGATTGTAAGAGGACTGCTTGGACTTGGCCTGCGCCCCCCGCCCCGTGCTCACCCCCACACCCTCCCAGGTTCACATGCACAGGAAACATCGCTACACCTTTGCCTGGCATCCTTCCAAATCACACCCTAAAAGGCTTTCCTTTTTTGGTGTGGTACCGGGGATTGAACCCAGAGGCATTCCACCTCTGAGCTACTCCCCCAGCCCTATTTTATTTTTATTTTGAAACAGGGTCTCTCTAGGTTGATGAGGGTCTCACTACTTGATGACGGTGTCCTTGAACCTGCGATCCTCCTGCCTCAGCCTCCCAAGTACTGGGATTACAAGCATGCACCACCATGCCCAGCTCAAAGGCTTTCTAGTAATAATAGCTAACAGCACACCAGCCAGCACCTGCACCAGGGGCCAGTGACAAGAGCATCAGCCTGCTCCAGTGGGACTTCTTCCTTTGCCACTCCGCTCCAAGCACCGGATCCCACGCGGTCTCATCTCGCTGGAGTTTCCAGGCCGGAAGCTCTTTGCATCTCCCCTCTGAGGATGCAGAGCCTTCCCTGGGCTTCTTTCCCACCATCTCCTCCTTCAAGACAGGGACTTAGTTTCTCGTGGGTGCCATCAGCTTCCGAAGTGGCCTCTCTGGTGTCACGCTCTTCTGCCTTGCCCCCGGGCCTTGGTCCCTTGGAGGATTCTGGCTGTTGCTTGGAATCTGGGTCCAGGAGCCAGCGGAGGGAGCAGCCTCTGTGCAAACAGCTCCTCTCCAGGCCCCTCCTTCCAGGCTCACCTGGCCACTCCACTTCCTGGGATCCCGGCTGGGTTCCCGACCTCCCAAGGTCTCTGCTTAGGTGAGCTCAGTGGGCAGAGGCCCCTAGCCTTTCTGGAACCATGGAAGGGTTGCAGAGGGAGAGGGTGCAAGAGAGAAGTGTGTGTGTGTGTGTGTGTGTGTGTGTGTGTGTGTGTGTAAAACATGAGCTCATCAGAAGGAATGAAGGGAGGTGGAGCGGCCTTACTGATCATCACAAAGTGTCCCTAGAGGGGTAAGTGGTAGGAGGAGAGGGGAGCCGTGGGTGTCCACCACTCTTAAGTCCAGCCAGGGGAGCTAGGGTCAGTGTGGTCCACCTGGCTCCTGGGAAGGGAAGGGAAGGGAAGGGAAGGGAAGGGAAGGGAAGGGAAGGGAAGGGAAGGGAAAGGAAGGGAAGGGAAGGGAAGGGAAAGGAAGGAGCTCTCCTGCGCCTTCCCAGCCGAGGAACCATGGCCAGCCCCTGGCAGACCCCAGGGCTCCTTCTGGTCACCCTGGTGGCCCTGGTGGCCATCACCTGCCAAGTGAAGAAAACCTTCATAAGTATTCAGGACGTGTCTGCAACGGAGAATTATGTGGAGGACACCTTGCAGTTCCTCACCAACCAGTACAACACGGAAAGTGACGACAAGTACAACTTCAGGATCATCCGGGTCCTGAGGATCCAGAAGAAGGTCAGTGCGCGGATGTGTCCCCTCCTCGCCACGCCCCACCACTGGGACGGGGCACTCCAGGGAAAGTCGTGTGAAGCAGGCATTGTAAGAGAAACACATTCGCTCGAGTGGACCCCAGACCAGAGCTCAGGAAATTACAGGCTGAGGGCCAAGCCTGCCTGCTGCCTACCTTTGTAAATAGCTCTCTTGGAGCTTGGTCAACCGTGCACATCTACTCCGCCCATGGCTGCGATCACGCTCGCCTGGCTGATTCGAGAAGTTGTTAACAGAGATGGCAATGGCCCACAAAGCCTAACATGTTTACTATCTAACCCTTTACAGAAAAGCGTATAGAGCTCTGCCTGGGACCGCTAGCATCTGTTATCCAAGGCGTAGCTTTGCTCACGGACAAGATGGTGTTTCTGGTGAATTCTTTTTGAATGACAGAAGGAGGCAAGGAGTCAGGCCGGAAGAGCGAGGGGCCCACGGGTGTGTCAGGGCAGGTTTTTGCCCTGAGTGACTGGGTCTCTGCGTGCAGAAGCAACAGCGAAGCTGCAGCAACGGCCCCACCTCTCCTTGCTCTTGCTGCCCACAGGTCACAGACCATATGGAGTTCCACGTGAACGTGGAGATGCAGAGAACCACGTGCGAGAAGTCGGAGAGAGGCGCCTGTGAAGTCCAGGAAGGGGACCTTCACAAGGTACGGGGGAGAAGCACATTCCCAGAGAGAACATTTATTTTAGTGGGTTTTTTCCGTGGTTTTAGAATGAGGTAGGGCAGAATTCTTGGGGATTTATTCAAGCTGGTTTGAAAAGAATGCCTGGTGGAAACCTCCTTCCTCAGAGGGGAGAGGAGGTGGCACAGCCACGAGTTGCTCTTGGGTGCTGGAAGGACTACCAGGAATCTGGGCAGTCCAGAGAAGTGGCCAAGGTGGCGAGGCTGCAGGAGGACGCTCCGGGCAGAGGAAGCAGCCGGCTATTAATATTTTACAGCCAGCAGAACCCAGCTGGTGCACTAGCTGGATACCCAAACATCAGCATGACAGGAACCTGCAGCCCCCGAGCCCTGTCCTCCATTCCTTTCAACCAAGAATGTTTGGCAAGGAGGAGGAGATAGGAAACAAGTTCAGAAATAATTCAACCAGCTGAGCATGGTGGCACATACCTGTAATCCAAGTACTTAGGAGGCTGAGACAGGAAGATTACAGATTCAAGGCCAGCCTCAGCAACTTAGCAAGATCCTGTCTCAAAACACAAAACAAAAATTTCAACTCAGAGGTTCAATTCCCAACACCAAAAGAAAATGAATAAGAAATAATCCGACCAGTGGTAGGGGTGGGTTGGGGGTCACAAACCTGCGAGTGTGAGACCTGCTAAGGGGCCTCCTGCCCCAAAGGCAGCTCAGTCCCCAGCACTGCCCCCCCAGGGGCCCAGCAGACGCATAGTCAGGTTCCATCCACATGAGGAGGGAGGGACCTGGAGGTCATAAGTCTTGCAAGTCCTGCGAAGCTCTAGCATTCTCCCAAATTGATCAAGTCTAGGATGACTGTCTGTCCCACCTTGGCTGGCATAGCATCTTCTATTTTTGGTACTGGGGATTGAACCCAGGGTCATTCTACCTTCTAGCCACCCCACTCTCCACCCCCGCCTTTTTTTGAAACAGGGTCTCACTAAGTTGCCGAGGCTGACCTCCAAGCCTGTGCTTCTCCTATCTCAGCCTCGCAAGTACTGGATTACAGGCATGGACCACCACGCCCGGCTAGCATCTTCTTTTTCATATAAGATGTTCTTGTTCAGTTCATAAATTATTATATGGTCACCCTAGTTATAATTCAACCCAGAACTGTGTCCATCCCTGGGCCCTTCCTCATATTATACGTGGGTATTTCTTCAAAATCCAGCAAGGTGGACTTCTTTGGTCCTTCCTGGGAAGACCATGAGATCTCTGGAAAGAATAATTGAAGATAATAGTAAAGTCAAATTAAAGAAACTTTTTTACTAGGAAGATTGAATTGGTAGCATTAGTATCCTGAGTTCCATTTTAAGAGAAATGTGTTTAAGCCTCCTAGCGCCCCACCCCACCCCCAGGCTTCAAATGAAAAGCAAGAAAACAAAATCACACCAAGAAATAACAACATGCAAAATATGTTTAAAGTATTGATTTTCACATGGAAAAAGAAGAAATTTAAAAAGAAAAGGGAAATTTGAGAGAGAATAAGAAGAAAAAGAGAGAAATTATGCATAGTTGAGCCTGGCGTGGTGGCACACACCTGTGATCCCAGGACTTGGGAAGCTGAGACAGGAGGATCACAAGTTCCAGACCAGCTTGGGCAACTCAGCAAGACCCTCAGCCACTTAGTGATGCCCTAATTCAAAATAAAAAATAAAAAAAAGGGGCTGGGGGTATAGCTCTGAGGTAGAATGCCCCTGGGTTCAATCCTTAATACAATAATAATGACAATAATAGTAATAATGCATAAGTAAATGGATGGACAAATGAAGGAAGGAGGATAGGAAACAAAGATGGGTGGATCGGGTGAAAGGAAAGAAGGACAGATGGAAGGATAAATGAATGGATGGATGGATGGAATCGGAAGGGTGGGTGTGGGAATGAATGGATGGACAAACAAGTAGATGAAAGGAAAGAAGGAAAGAAGGTAGAAAGAAAGGATGGAAGGAAGGAAGGGAGGGAGGGAGGAAGGAAGAAAAAAGGAAGGATGGAAGGAAGGATGGAAGGAAGGAAGGAAGGAAGGAAGGACGGAGGAAGGCGAGATCAAATAGGAAGATTTGGAGTAAAAAACCGCAAGTAAAAATGAAAAGGGGACACAGAATCAATCAGTCCTTCCGTGGCGAACGTGGGCTGGGCGAGCAGCTCATTTCTACTCCTCAAATCTGACCATAAGCAAAAGGACACTGTGTGGAGTGACCTCAGAGTGACCCCGGCAGTATCACCATGCAGCGACTGACATCGCATGACATCAAGCAGACGGGCTGGAGGGGGAGGCGCCACTTCCCACGCTCCCCACGCACATCCTCGTTTCTCCCTTGCATCTAACTTTCGCCGTGCACGTTGATCTTTTTAATTTTTTTTTTTTTAGAAAATCCAGTGCTATTTCGCAGTGTTTGTTATACCCTGGTTTGATACTTACAAACTTCTGCGCAAAAACTGCACGGAGGTCTGAGCGGCCTGGAGCACACCCCGGGGCCCTGCGCCCCAGAGCACCCTGCGGCCAACAGGCGTCCTCGACATAGGCAATAAACACTAGTCAACCTGCTCCCTTAATGACTTGGAGTCTTGTGATTCGACTCTCTTTTTTTCTCTCATGCTTTTTCCTAAATTCTTTAGCTTCTAGTCATATAATGTGCAGGTCTACTGGCCGGGGCAGTTATGGGGCCCAAATGACGTGAGGTGAATAATTCCTGTCCCTGTTGCCTATGCCTGCTGGATAGAAGAACTTCAACCTCAACTTCAGATCAAGGAAGAATCTCTAGATTTTAAAATAAGATGGAGGATAGGAAGTGGAGATTAAGCAGGGGGAAGATGCTCCAAGTGACTGAACAGCTGAGAGATTTTTGCAAGTGTGTCCCGTGATGGACCCTCTGAGGAGCCCAGTGGAATGCGTCCCTTGGTCACCTGAAATACACAAGAAGGAAACACAGAGACGAGGCCTTTGCTACCGATCAGGACTAGCTTGAGAGATGGCCCTGTGTGTGTGTGTGTGTGTGTGTGTGTGTGTGTGTGTGTGTTTCTGGGGATTGAACCCAGAGGGGCCTTCTACCTTCGAGTCACACCCCAGCCCTATTTTATTTCTTATTTTGAAACAGGGCCTCTCTAAATTGCTGAGGCTGGCTTTGAACCTGCGATCCTCCTGTCTCAGTCTCCCAAGTACTGGGATTACAAGTATGTGCCACCACACCCGGCTGAGATATGCCTTATTTTTGCAGGCAACTGCACTTCCTGGCACCAAACCCCATAATTAGACTTCTGCCCCCAAACACCAGCAGCATTGAACCAGAGCCAGTCTGACCATGGATCCTGGAGCCTTCCGCTCCTGGAGGAACACAGGAAAGCGCCTGTCCCTTGGGAGGAGGAGGACGTGGGCCGCGGTGCCCTGTGTGTTCTCTCCACATAGATCAAGCAGATCGTTCCACCAGGAGAGGAAAGAGGAAAGACAGGGAAAAGCCAAGAACACTGTGTTAAAGCGGGTGCTCCTTCCCTCTTAGTCTATTTTCTGCTGTTAATAACATGCGCTGGGGACTCTCTGCTGGCAGAGTCCAGGGGTGACACAGTGTATCACATGAGAAACAGAGCTAGCCAGAGACCTGGCCAGACTGGCTTCTATAGCAGATCCACTCTCAATAATCCACTGGTCGCGTGAGTGGATTAATCCACTTGTGAGGGCAGAACCCATCATCTCTTGAAGACCCCAGATGGTCCCACCTCTTAAATGCTCACGGTGGGAATTCAATTTCAACATGGGCTTTGGAGGGGTCAAAACATAGCATTTAGCCGGGTGCAGTGGCACATACCTGTAATCCCAGTACTTGGGAGGCTGAGACAGGATTGAAGGTTTGAGGCCAGCCTCAGTAACTTAACAAGACCCTGTTTCAAAATAAAAAAAGGGCTGGGGGTTTACCTTGGAGATAGAATGCCCTAGGGTTCAAACCCCAGTGCCAAAAAAACCCCTCAAAACCATAGTACTTTCCCTGATGGCACACGAGCGAGTCCCCACCCAACAGCCTGACTTGGGACTTGACTTCCCAGGCTCATCCCACTCCACCTTCTCCGTGTGGCCTCAGGAGAGTGGCCAGCAGGTCACTGGGGTCACATCTGTCCTCATTCACATCAGTAGTGAGAAAGACCCCACGCCCAAGATTCTAGCAAGGGCCAAGTGTGTGCGCGTGCACACACACACACATGCACTCAAGCATGCACACATGTGCGTGTATACACACACACACACACACACACACACACACACACACGCACACAGCATATCCAAGAAGAGAGGAAGCTGGGAGTCGGGGTATTCCCGTTGGTATTTGCCGAGGGCGGCTCCCGTGGGGTGTCATTCCTCTTCCCTTTGGACTGGGAGGGCTCCAGGGCACGGTGCTGGCACTTGGACGTCGAGCTGCTGTGCACAGAGAGGGCAAGGCTGAGGGGAACAGGGAGAACAGGACAGAGCTCGCACGTGAGAATTGTGAACACCGGAGACACATACTAGCCACAACCGCACAGCCGGGAGCTTTCAGGAATTTTGGCTTCTATGCTCTCTGCCAAAATTCTGGAAGGTTCAGAGCCCCAGTTCCAGCTGGGGCCCAAATGGAATTCCCCTCTGCCAACTATCTGGGATAATACTAATCCTCTTTGTCTTTAGCTGAGGAAAACAGTACCTACTTCTTGAGGTAGCTATGAAGGTTAAAGATGGTGGTGCCCGTAACCTGCTGGGCACCAACGCTAGCTCAAGTAGGGATTCGGAGGCAGGCTGGCCCGGAGCAGCAACACTGGTGGTAGCGGTGGCTGCCGTGGGAGGCTCCTCGCCTGGACTGCGGGGGTGAACGCTGCCATCGCAGAGGGCTGTTGTGACGGTCACATGGCGCAGGGCACCCAGCGGCCCAGGCATAAGGTTCACAGGAGGGCACTTCCGGCCCTCTTCACATTAGGGTTTCACGGGTCTCCTCCTCCCCCTCCTTGCCTAGGCTCCCTGGCGAATGTGAGGTTCTTGCTTGTGTGTTTACACTCTAGTAACTCTCGGGGTTGCCCTGTGACTGGGCTGGGGAGGAGGCCAAAGGGCTGTGTGGACGCCTGCACGCTCTGAGCCCACGTCCGCATTCCCCGTCTGGTCTGCCGTCACCCTCTCCACTAGACTAGGAGTCACTGGAGGGAGGGGACCATGGGGGCGCTGAGGCTGTGGAGATTTGGTGATTCCCTGGGCAGAAGAGGTTACCCAGGTCCCTGAACTGCCATCCCCAGAAAGGCTGCTGAGGAGGCCGACCTTGGTGGAGTCTGGGGACCGGGAGGGTGGACAGTCCCCACACCAATGGACGGCGTCCCTAGCCGAGAGGAGCGCCTCCACCCTGTCTGTCCAAACAGTGAGGCTGGTGCTGAACCCCTGCTCTCCTGGGGCCGGCGCCTGTGTGACCAGACCCAACACAAGCCCCGGGCGCTGATATCTAACGCGCTTCCCGGTCGACATTTCCGCGGGGGTGGTCATGGCTCGGTTCTGGGAGCAGCATGTACTGTGTGACCGCAGTGGGAGAGGATTCTGGAAGCTTCGGCCCCAGACTTTGCCCAAACACCTTTTCCTCGGGCAGATTTTGCTGTGCCTCCTTTTGCTGTGGTAAGTGGCGGCTCTGAGAAGGACCACATGCTGAGTCCTGGGACCTGGCAGATCACTCGGCCTGGCGTGGTCAGATACACGCACGGTGTTGTGTGTGCAGAGAGGACAAGGGGGCCCCATGCTTGAGCCAGAGGTCAGGATGTGCCCGGATCCAGAAAAGCCGTGAGGTGGGCTGAAGAATGACGAGGCTCCCCCAAGGGACAGTGACATTCTGCTCGAATTGTACTAGCTGCTGAAGTCCATGGGAGGCTAGAGAGATACAAGTGTGTGGGGGGGGTGAGTGTGTGACGGCATGAGTGTGTGCAAGTGTGTTCCTGTGGGGGGTGAG
>PVJS01017198.1:0-36458 GCA_004027185.1 Glis glis | reverse complement strand
AGAGAGAGAGAGAGAGAGAGAGAGAGCTGAGGCTGGCCGCGAACCCGGATCCTCCGGTCTCCGCCTCCCAAAGTACTGGGATTACAAGCGTGCGCCACCACGCCCGGCCGCCAAATATGTCAAGAGACTAGGGTAACACAGGAAAAGGTACTCCTATTGCCTTTCTCCTCATTAGGGCGGCTCCCAGAAGCGAGCTGCACTTGCGTCCCTATGGAATTATATATGGGAGTGTCACAGGGCCTATGAGTTTCCCTAGGACAAGAAAGATTGTGGACACTGTGAGGTCTGGCTGTGAGGCCTGGCCAGAGGAGGTTGAGAACAAATGAACTCCAGCAGTGGCGGGAAAATGCTCCTGACTATCCCCCTGCCCCAGCCCCATAAATCTACCTGTCCTGGCCTGCGGTTAAAACCACCAATCAGAGGACTACATGACTGTTTGCTCTCCCTCCCTCCTAATGCCCCATAAAAAGCCCCTAGTCTGTAAGGAAGGGGCTCCTGACTCTCGTGAACTCTCTCCCGGTCAGCTGCCTGCTCCCAGGTTTTATCCCTAATAAAATCTGTTACTGCTGTTGAGCTGTGCCCCTCTTTTACGCCAACAAAATTTCATTTGGAGAGCCGGGTGTGGTGGCACATGCTTGTAATTCCAGTACTTGGGAGGCTGAGACTGGAGGATCCGGGTTCGTGGCCAGCCTCAGCTACTTAGTGAGGCCCTCTGCAACTTAGTGAGACCCTGTTTCAAAATAAAGAATAAAAAATAGAGCTGGGGGTGTAGCTTGGAGGTAGAACGCCCCTGTGTTCAATCCCCGGTACCGCAAAAAATAAATAAATAAATAAAATAAAAATAAAAAATCGGGCCGGGCTTGGTGGCCCACGCTTGTAATCCCAGTACTTGGGAGGCTGAGACCTGAGGATGTGGGTTCGCGGCCAGTCTCAGCTACTTAGTGAGGCCCTCCTCAACTTAGTGAGACCCTGTTTCAAAATAAAGAATAAAAAATAGGGCTGGGGGGTGTAGCTCAGAGGTAAAATGCCCCTGGGTTCAATCCGAAGTACCACAAAAAAAAAAAAAAATCAGGCTGGGGGTGTAGCTCAGGGGTAGAATGCCCTTGGGTTTGATCCCCTGTACCACAGGAAAAAGAAAAAGTCATCATCTATGTGTACCACAAAATGGTACTGAATGCACCCGTCAACTGCTGTGATCCTTAAGGAAATAAGCTCTATTTCGGGGATACACATATAGGAAGAGGCAGTCTGGTACTATTTCCGTTTATAGATTTATATTCAAACTCTACTAGTGTTCAAAGCTTCCTTTACAGGTGTAGTTCATTCTATATTTTATTAGAAGAAAGCAAATACTCAAAATTATAGGATAGTTTCCTTTTAGGAAAAGGATTCATGGCTCAGCTTTATATATTTCTGCCCTTTTGCAGTACTGTTTCTCTTTGGAGCTCTGTAGCAAAATTCAAACTTTACCGGGTCTCATGAAGTTGCGGAGGCCTCACTAAGGAGAGAGAGAGAGAGAGAGAGAGAGAGAGCTGAGGCTGGCTGCGAACCCGGATCCTCCGGTCTCTGCCTCCCAAAGTACTGGGATTACAGGCGTGCGCCACCACGCCCGGCACTTATTTATATTTTGAAACAGAGTCTTGCTAGGTTGATGAGAGTCTTACTACTTGCTGAGGCTGTCCTCAAACCTGTGATCCTCCTGTCTCAGTCTCCCAAGTACTGGGATTACAGTCATGTGCCACTATGCCTGGCTTCTATCATGCACAATTTAGAAGAAGGATTTATTTGCTCACAGTTCTGGAGGTCTCAGAACTGTGGGCCAGTAAAGTCCCCTGCACAGTGGACTTCTAGGCATAGTGGCCAGAGGCAGAGAGAGAGAGAGGGTGAGAGAAACTGCAGTGGCCTGGCCTGAAAAACATTGTTGCCAACCTTGCCTCCAGTGTCCATCCCCTCCAGCCATGTCCTGGCTCTCACTGTGGCTGCCTTGTCTAACACATGAGGGCTTGGGGGACATTATTATTATTATTATTATTATTATTGTTATTGTGTGGTACTGGGGATGGAACCCAGGGGCCTTTTACCTCCAGGCTACACCCCCTGACCTATTTATTTCTTATTTGGAAACAGGGTCTTGCTAAGTTGTTGAGAGCCTCACTAAGTTGCTGAGGCTGGCTTTGAACCTGTAATCCTCCTGGGTCAGCCTTCCAAGTACTGGGATTACAAGTGTGTGCCACCATGCCTGGCGTGGAGGACATTTTAAATCCAAACCATAGCCGGGGTGGTGGAGCCTGCCTGTAATCCTAGTATTTGGAAGGCTGAGACAGGAGGATCACAGGTTTGCATCCAGCCTCAGCAATTTAGTGAGACCCTGTTTTAAAATAAGAAATAAAAAGGACTGGAGGTTTTGCTTTGAGGTAGAATCCCCCTGGGTTCCATCCCCAGTATCCCCCAAAATTAATACCATAATCTTTTTTTTACTAATAAAATAACAACTGTAACTTTAAGCTATCCTTTCTCTCTTCCCATGTTTCATAAATTATGCAAACAAGTGATGTGAGATTGATATCTAGCACCTCCATTTTTTTAACTTCTTTCTTCTCTATGTTGACAATGTGACATTATTTGGTATTTAGAGTCTCACATGACATCACATACTGAAATCGATTCCAGATGGAATAAAAGAAAATAATGTATTATAAAGAATAGTAATTTGAAAGGTTTAGTCCAAATGCATGAATAAACCAAGAGATCAATGGAATATAAAATGTAGAAATAGATCCAAATGTAGATAGGAAGTTAGGAGAGGATAAAGACAACATATCAAAACAGTAGGGAAAAATTGATTTGTATAATAAATGGTATTGGGATGCTGGTAAGCCATCTGGAAAACATTAACTTGGCTCCGATCCTACTCCTTTTGCCAAATAGCTTCACACAACTCAATAAAATGCAGCGCAGAAAGGAAATCTTAAAAGTAGTAGGAAAGGCCAGGCGTGGTGGCACACGCTTGTAATCCCAGTAATTGGGAGGCTGAGACAGGAGGATCACCGGTTCAAAGCCAGCCTCAGCAACTTAGCGATACCCTGTTTCCAAATAAGAAATAAAATCGGGCTGGGAGTATAACTTGGAGGTAGATTGCCTTTGGGTTCAATCACTAGTACCACAAAAATAGTAGTAGGAAAAAACATGATAAATTAATGTTGGTTGGTATCTAAACAATATACAAGTCCCAGAAACTATAAAGGAAAAGATGGATAAATTAGTTTATATAAACATTTAAATTTCCTATACTGCCAAAAGTACCACCAACAAGCTTAAATAACAACCTGGGGGGGGGGAAACATAGTATAACTTATTTGGAAAAGTACTATTTCCTAATAAATAGAAGTTCTTAAGAAATAATTGCTTTGACCCCTTCAATTCCAGTTTTAAAAATTTAGCTGTTGATATTATTGTACATGTACAAAGACATACTTACAAAACTGTACCTTGCATTATATGGAACACAGTAGAATAAAGGCATAGTTGTTCATTATTTCTAAGATATTCAGTGGAAAATTGTACCATTATTTTATTTATTTATTTATTTACTTATATTTATTTATTTTTATATTTTTGTGGTACTGGGGATTGAACCCAGGGGCATTCTACCTCTGAGCTACACCCCAGTCCTATTTTTTATTCTTTATTTTGAAACAGGATCTCGCTAGGTTGATGAGAGTCTCACTATTTGCTGAGGCTATCCTCGAACCTGTAATCCTCCTGTCTCAGCCTCCCAAGTACTGGGATTATAAGCGTGCACCAGTACGCCTGGCTTTTATTTTTATTTTATTATTATTATTATTATTTTTTTGTGTGGTACTGGGGATTGAACCCAGGGGTATTCTACCTCTGATCTACACTCCCAGTCCTATTTTTTAAATTTTTATTTAGAAGCAGGATCTTGCTAGGTTGATGAGAGTCTCACTACTTGCTGAGCCTGTTCTCAAACCTGCGATCTTCCTGTCTCAGTCTCCCAAATACTGGGATTATAAGTGTGAGCTACCATGCCTGGCTCCCAGCTCTATTTTATTATGTACTTATTATTTATTTATTTATTTACTTTTTGGTACTGGGGATTGAACCCAGGGGCATTCTACCTCTGACCTATACCTCAGCCCTATTTTTTATCCTATATTTTGAAACAGGGTCTCACTAAGTTATGGAGGGCCTCACTAAGTAGCTGAGGCTGTCCTTGAACCTGTGATCCTCCTGTCTCAGCCTCCTAAGTACTGAAATTACAAGTGTGCACCACCACACCTGGCCTTATTTGTTTACTTTGAAACAGGAACTCACTAGGTTGCTGAGAGTCTCACTACTTGCTGAGGCTGTCCTTGAACCTGCGATCCTCCTGTCGCCACACCTGGCTGTACCACTAATTTAAAAAATTGGCCTGCAAGCTCGGCATTGTGGTACATGCCTGTAATCCCAGTACTTGGAAGGCTGAGACAGGAGGCATGCAGGTTCACGGCCAGCCTCAGCAACACACTGAGATCCTGTTTCAAAATTAAAAATAAAACACAGCTGGGGGTGTAGCTCGGAGGTAGAATGCCCCTGGGTTCAATCCCCAGCACCACAAAAGGCATATACACATAGTAATCAGAAAGATAGCCTAGTTACATAAATAAGTACAATTAAAAAGGGTCAGAAGAGCTGGGTGTGGTGATGCACACTTGTAATCCCAGTACTTGGGAGGCTGAGACCATCGGATCTGGGTTTGTGGCCAGCCTCACCTACTTAGTGAGACCCTGTTTCAAAATAAAAAATAAAAAATAGGGCTGGGGGTGTAGCTTGGAGGTAGAATGCCCCTGGGTTCAGTCCCCAGTACTGCCAAACAAAACAAAACAAAACAAAACAAAACAAAACAAAACAAAACAAAACAAAAAAAAAAAGGGGGGCAGAAGATAGGCTGTGCTAAGCCATCATTGTTTAAAGGCTATATACATTTGGGTGCACATAGAATATTTTACAATAACATTTGAGGCCTGTTCTTGTGTCTGAATCTGTGGGTTGGGGTAGAGTACTGTATGGCTTTTTAAATGGACATTGTGTTAAACTCAAACAGTGCCTCAGGAAACTGGTGCCTAATGTTTTGTTTTGTTTTGTTTTGTGGTACCGGGGATTGAACCCAGGTGCATTCTACCCCAGCCCTACTTTTTATTCTTTATTTTGAAACAGGGTCTCACTAAGTTGCGGAGGGTCTCACTAAGTAGCTGAGGCTGGCTGCGAACCTGGATCCTCCGGTCTCAGCCTCCCAAGTACTGGGATTATAAGCGTGTGCCACCCTCTGGGCTCCTAATGTTTAAGAATAACTCATGTGCCGAAGCAGCCCACCCAAGCGAGAAACAGGATATGGGAAAAGTTGGAAACTATAGCTGCTAATTTCAGCTACTGTCCCTTCCACTCACCCACACTTTAAACAGCCCTTGTTTTCCCTTGCTTGTTTCCCATACCTACAGGAAATATGTTTTGTGGCCTATTAGCAAGTATTGTATTCAGCCACACATATTTTGCTTTCCACATCCACAAGATGTTTTGCCACAAGTAAATCTTTTACCCTGAGCTGTTGTTATTGTTATCATTAGTGCTACACAATGGGTTATTGTATCTACCACTGTATCTACCACATATGGGAATTTGAACTTTTCACCCTAAGGCTGCTTTTTCCTCTATAAAACCAGCCTGAAACGATTAGACGATTAGATGGGGCCTCACTTGACATTAATTCTCGGTGGGGCCCGGCCGGCCGGAATAAAGACTTTCTATTGGCAATTGACTAGTCTGGTGAGTCTTTGGTGAAGATACCTCATAACAATTAAATATACGTGAATGCGTGGTTTGTTGGCTTGTTGGCCACTGGGGATTGAACCAAGGCCTTCCACCTCTGAGCTCCACCCAGCCCCAGTGCACAGCACTCCACCTCTTTACACTCCTGTTTTAACTCCTGTTTCACTGTTCAAAACAAGTAACAGGCTCACAAGTCCCAGTGCACAGCCACCTTGGAAGTCTTGGGACAGGGGTATATACTCCACCACAGGGGAGTGAATATTTGATGTATAATTATCTGATTCATCAATATCTATGAATTTATTTATTCATTTGTGTTACTGGGGACTGAACCCAGGGGCATTCTACCTCTGAGCTACACCCCCAGTACTATTTTTTTAATTTTTATTTTGAAACAGGGTATTGTAGCTGGGCGTGGTGGCTCAAACTTGTAATCCCAGTACTTGGGAGGCTGAGACAGGAGGTTCAAAGCCAGACTCAGCTATTTAGTGAGGCTGTCAGCAACTTAGTGAGATCCTGGTTCCAAACAATAAAATAAAAAGGGCTGGGGATGTAGCTCGGAGGTAGAATGCCCCTGAGTTCAATCCCCAGTACCCCCCCCACACACACACACACATGAAACAGGGTCTTTCTAGGTTGATGAGAGTCTCACTACTTGCTGAGACTGGCCTCAAACTTGGGATCTTCCTGTTTCAGCCTCCCGGGTACTGGGATAACAGGCGTGTATCTCCTGTTATCATATCTATGATTTTAAAATACATATATAAATTTACAAATTCTCATATCTATGAATTTAAAATACATATCTATGAATTTCAAATACAAATTATCAACCGGGTGTAGTGGCACATTCTTTTATTTATTTTTATTTTTACTTTTTTTGTTGTTGTACTGGGGATTGAACCCAGCGACATTCTACCTCTGAGCTACACTCTCAGCCCTATTTTGTTTTTTATTTGAAAATAGAGTCTCACTAAATTGCTGACAGCCTCAATAAATTTCTGAGGCTGGCCTTGAACCTGTGACCCTCCAAGTACTGGGATTATAAGTGTGCACCACCATGCGCAGCTTAGGCACATTCTTTTCATTTCTCCTGTGAAGCCTTGGGAGGCTGAGACAGGAGGATCACTGGTTTGAGGCCAGCCTCAGCAACTTAGAAAGACCCTCAGCAACTTAGTAAGACCCTGTTTCAAAATAAAAAAATAAAGCCGGGCATGGTGGCGCACGCTTGTAATCCCAGTACTTGGGAGGCAGAGACCGGAGGATCCGGGTTCGCGGCCAGCCTCCGCTACTTAGTGAGGCCCTCCGCCACTTCATGAGACCCGGTTTCAAAATAAAGTATAAAAAATAGGGTCGGGAGTGTAGCTTGGAGGTAGAACGCCCCTGGGTTCAATCCCCAGTACCGAAAAATAAATAAATAAATAAAAAGGGCTGGAGTGTGTATGTCAGAGGTAGAATGCCCTTGGGTTTGATCCTCAGTACCCCCTTTCCCACCCCCCAAAAACAACAACAACAGGCAAACAACAACAAAAAAACAAGCTCTCTGTCATTTATGCACTCAATATACAATGGTGGAATAGATATAAGACACAAAAAAGTCCCCCTTTTGGAAAGGGAATGAATGGGATACACTGCAGTGTAGATGGGTCTGTATTTAGATGCCCATTCTGCTCCTTAGAAATCTCCTCAGTCCATGATTCTGTGACTCTTGGTTCCACCCTCTGTAACTCCCTTTTCTTTTTTTTTTTTTTTGTGGTACTGAGGATTGAACCCAGGGGCATTCTACCTCTGAGCTACACCCCCAGCCCTATTTTATTTTTATTTTGAAACGGGGTCTCGCTAGATTGATGAGAGTCTCACTACTTGCTGAGGGTGTCCTTGAATCTGTGATCCTTCTGTCTCAGCTTCCCAAGTACTGGGATTACAAGCGTGCACCACCACACCTGGCGAACTATCTTTCTTTTCTATTTTCCTTCTCATATATATTTGAAGAGAGAGCTTTGGAGAATATGCCCTCCTTGGAGACTGGACAGCTTTCTTAATCTGTTTCCTGCTGATAGAAGGTTGGCAACTAAAAGTAATTTTATATCTTTGTATGTGTGTGTGTGTGTGTGTGTGTGTGTGTGTGTGTGTGTGTGTTGCTAGGGATTGAACCCAGGTACCTTCTACCTCTGACTACACCCTCAGCCCTATTTCATTTTACTTTTAAATTTGGAAACAGAGTCTTGCTAAGTTGCTAAGAGTCTCACTAATTTGCTGAGGCTGACTTTGAACCTGTGATCCTCCTGTCTTATTTAGCCTCCCAAGTACTGGGATCACAGGCATGTATCACCACACCTGGCTGTGATTTTAATTCTTAAGCGGTCATAATCTATTTTAGCCTAAGATGGTGGTTCTTTCAGCAACTCGTCTAGTCAGGGTCTTATCTATTTGATTCTTGTTAGCTGTGTTAAAGACAAAATCATAACAATTTAAAGATCTTAACTGGATTTACTTTTATGTTAGATAAAGCAACAGTTTATTTCATAAAATAGAGTGAGTGCCGATGGGCTGAACAAAAGAAGACAGAAAAGATGAGGCCAGGCATGGTGGCTCACCAGGCATGAGGCCCAGGCAATCCCAGTGTTTGGGAGGCTGAGGCAGGAGGATTGCAGGTTAAAGGGCAGTCTCAACAATTTAGCAAGGCCCTCTGCAACTTAGTGAGACCCTGTTTCCAAATGTTATGTCCGGTCCGGTGTCGCAAGGAAGAAGAGGAGGCTGTCAGGGCTTGGAGGGTCGATTTATTTATCCATGGTTAAAACAGGCTAGCCGGGCTAGGGACGCAGTCCAATACAAAGTTAGGAGCTGCAACCCCGAACTAGTTTCACACTGAGTTTTTAAAGGCAAAAACCACACGCAGGTGGTCGGGGATGGGGGGAGCTTGTTGCCTAAGTTACAGCCAATGGAGTGCTGACAAAACCACTAGTCTGAAATAAGCAGGAGTTGTGTTATTTTATGATTGGCTCGAGCTAGGAAGGTACATTATGTCTGGAACATGGCCCAACTTCGAGTTAGGAAGGTGCGTTATGTCTGGAACATGGCCCAACGCTTCCAGGATATTGGGGTTAGGTAAGCAGGATGTTAGTTCATGCTTCAGGGGTTGTGCTATGTGCTCTTTTCACTGATTGGTTGTTCTGGGCCTGAGGGGAATTCCAGACCAAGTCGAACATGGAGTCACTCTTGTTAGGGTTCTCTAGGGCCCTATACAAATAAAAAATAAAAGTAGGTCTGGGGCTGTGACTCAAAGGTAGAATGACCCTGGTTTCAATCCTCAGTACCACACACACACACACATCAAAAGAAAAAAAAAAAGAAAAGAAAAGGTGACAGCCGAAAGAAGAATAAAAAGTGCGGTCCTTTCAAAGTTCCTTTCTTTGTGACACAGGACAGGGACCCAGAGCACTGGGAAAATAACTGGGTAGTGAACACCAGGTTACTGTAGGCGGCTTCTTTCCCGTGAGGATTAAGGCAGGGCACTCCATTATGTCACTGGATCTGGGCGGGGCCTGCTGGGGAAGTCTGGCTGCTATCACTTTAATCCGGGTTTCTCCAAGGTCAAGATAAGCAGCTTAGTTTCACATGGGTGATGTGGCAGTTGAACTTGTGTGACTCCATTTTTGTTTTCAGTCTGGTGTGTTGGGCTTAGTGCAGGAGGTTAGTCCAAACAACAAGCTCCTGCGATTTCTATTTTACAGCTAAAAATGCCAGGAATCCCATTCATGGTTTACATCTTATTTTTTTTTTTTTCGGTACTGGGGATTGAATCCAGGGGCATTTTACCTCCAAGCTACACCCCCAGCCCTATTTTTTTATTCTTTATTTTGAAACAGGGCCTCACTAAGTAGCTGAGGCTGTCCTCGACTTCTATGTAAACTTTTCCTCCCCATTTTTTGGCTTTCCCACCCCAAGATTCTGTTGGGCTTAATTGAGGATTCCTGAGTTTATCAAACCCCAGTGGGAAAACTGCATGGTTAATATCTCTACCCTCCTCCACCATGACCGAAGGCCATTTGGTCCAACTAAAAGGATTTACTCCACCTTAATCCACTAAAAGGTTTTAATAATGGGTGTGATCATCAAGCACTTGATTCCATGACAAGAGGATGGATTCTTATTAAGCTTTGTTCCAAAAAGGAACATTGGATTTTATGTTAATGGTTGGGAATGAAAAGCAATACCTCCTGTTTTTTAAAAAAAAAATTTTTTTTTGGTACTGGAGATTGACCCCAGGGATGTTCTACCTCTGAGCTACACCTTCAGCCCTATTTTATTTTTCATTGGGAAACAGTCTCACTAAGTTGCTGAGGTTGGCTTCAAACCTGAGAGTCTCTTGTCTCAGCCTCCCAAGTACTGGGATTACAAGTATGTGCCACCATGCCCGGATTCAATATCTCCTTCTAACCCTGCAAATTCTCAAATATCTAGACTTTCTATTCCCTTTCATTTTGGCAGAAATATCTAACTATTGACATATTTCACAAATGGCATCATAGTTATTCATTTAGTTTAACAACAGGAGTTCCAGAATTCAGTGTCTTGAAGGTGTAGTTTTACTTCTTTGCCTTCCTTAGATGGAGGTGGGAAGGAGAGGAGAGGGGAAGAGAGGAGAGAAACTTTTTGTGTGTGTGTGGTACTGGGGATTGAACTCAGGAGCATTCTAACTCTGAGCTATCCTACCAGCCCTTTTTATTTTTTATTTTGAAACAGAATCTCACTAGGTTGCTGAGAGTCTCACTACTTGCTGAGGCTAGACTGGAACCTGCAATCCTCCTGTCTCAGCCTCCCAAATACCCGGATTACAAGCATGCGACACCATGCCTGGCTTTATTTTTTATTTTGAAACAGGGCCTCACTGAGTAGCTGAGGCTGGCCTTGAACCCGGGAGCCCCCCAAGGACTAGGAGCACAGGCATGTGCCACTACACCCGGCTGAGAAACATTTTTTATTAGAATTTTTAATTTTTTTGGCATTGGGAATTGAACCCAGTGGCCTTCTACCTCCAAGTTACATCTTCAGCCCGTTTTATTTTTTTATTTTGAAACAGTCTCACTAAGCTGCGGAGGGTCTCACTAAATTGCTGAGGCTGGGCTTGAACCTACAATCCCCCTGACTTAGCCTCCCAAGTACTGGGATTACAGGTGTGCACCACCATGTCTGGCTGAGAAGCATTATTTAATGACCGTGTGACAATGAATGGAGCAAGACACATAATACTCATACTAGCCTGGCTAGAATAAAAGACACTGCAGGATATAAAAGCAAAAGAAGGTTAGATTACATGAGGCCAGTTACTGAGGAATATCACCAGGGCTTTCCTTTCTTTGGGTACAAATAATTTCCTACGATCTCTGCTCATTTCAGTTTCTCCTTGTGTTGTTGGGACAATGTGTCCCTCACGTGTCACTTTTATTATGTGGTTCTGTGATTGGAGTCCATTGCTAATCATCTTGGACCCTTTAGGGCCCTATACATTTGTCATCATGCCATCATTTACTTCAGATTTTATAGTTTATTCAAGATTATCATGAGGAACAACACAAGTATGTTCTAAAAGTGGAAAGTATAATATAAAAGTTACCCCTAGTTATACTGTTTCTAAAGAAACAAATCTTGAACAAGCCAGGTGTGATGGTACCCACCTGCAATCCCAGCTACTTGGGATGCTGAGGCAGGAGGTCATCCTGGGCAATTCATTGAAACCCTGTCTCAAAATAAAAAGACAGGGGTCCATGCCTGTAATTCCAGTACTTGGGAGACAGGAGGATTGCAGCGAGGCCAGCCTCAGCAGCTTAGTGAGGCCCTCAGCAACTTTGTGAGAACCTGTTTCAAAATAAGGCTGGGTATGTAGCTCAGAGATAGAATGTCCCTTTGTTAAATCCCCAGTAACCCCCGCCCTCCCCCATACACACAAAGGCTGAGAATGCAGTTCAGTGGTAGAACATTCCAGGATTCAATCCCCAGGCCTGTCAAAAAAAAAAAAAAAAAAAAAAAAAAAAAGGAAGGCAGACACTATTTGGGGGAAGGGGGAGGTATTAGAGGTTGAACTCAGGGGCATTCTACCTCCAAGATAAATCTTCAACCCTATTTTATTTTTACTTATTTCATGAATGAATGAAAAAAAATTTTTTTTTGTGGTACTGGGAATTGAACCCGGGGCATTCTACCTCTGAGTTACACCCTCAGCCCAATTTTTTGTTCTTTATTTTGAAACAGAGACCCTGTTTCAAAACAAAGAATAAAAAATAGGGCTGGGGGTGTAGCTCAGAGGTAGAATGCTCCTGGGTTCAATCTCCAGTACTGCAAAAGAAAAAAGAAACTGTCTTACTAAGTTGAAGAGGGCCTCACTAAGTAGCTGAGGCTAGCCGTGAACCTGCGATCCTCCTGTCTCACCCTCCCAAGTACTGGTATTACAAGCGTACACCACCATACTTGACCTAACTAATTAATTTTGATACTGGAATTTGAATGCAGGGGCATTCTGTCTCTGAGTTATACACCCCCCAGCCCTTTTTATTTTTTATTTTATTTATTTATTTTTGTGGCACTGGGGATTGAACCCAGGGGCATTCTACCTCCGAGCTATACCCCCTGCCCTATTTTATTTTTATTTTGAAACAGGGTCTTGATAGATTGATGAGAATCTCACTACTTGCAGAGATTGTCCTGGAACCTGTGATCCTCCTGACTCATCCTCCCAAGTACTGGGATTACAGGCTTGTGCCAACATGCCCAGCATAAAACATTTTTCTCAAACAAATCATTTAAACCAGGTGTGGTGGCACATACCTGTAATCCCATTACTTGGGAGGCTGAGCTAGGAGGATTGCAGGTTTGAGGACAGCCTCAGCAAGAAGAAAAAAATCATTTAGTCTCTAAAACTTCAATTTTTAAGAAATTTAAACTAGATCTGGTGCTATACATGTGAAATACCAGCTACTTAGGAGGTGGAGGGAGGAGGATCATTAGTTCAAGCCAGCATCAGGAATATAGCAACTGTCTCAAAATCAAAAATAAAAAGGACTGGCCAGGTGTGGTGCTGCACACCTGTAATCCTAGTCCTTGGGAGACTGAAACAGGAGGATCACAGGTTTGTGGCCAGCCTCAGCTATTTAGTGAGGCCCTCTGCAACTTAGTGAGACCTTGTTTCAAAACAAAGAATAAAAAATAGGGTTGGGGATATTGCTTGGAGGTAGAATGTCCCAGGGTTCAATCCCCAGTACTGCAAAAAAAAAGGGTTGAGGGTGTAGCTTGGGGGTAGAATGCCTCTGGGCTTAATCCCCAGTACCAATAAATAAATAAATATAAAAATAAAAAGAACAAGCCAGGCGTGGTGGCACACACTTGTAGTCCCAGTACTTGGGAGGCTGAGACAGGAGGATCGCAGGTTCGAGGACAGCCTCAGCAATTTAGTGAGGCTTTCAGGAACCTAGTGAGACCCTGTTTCTAAGTAAGAAATAAAATCAGGCTGGGGGTGTAGCTTGGGGGTAGAATGCTTGTGGGTTTAATCCCCAGTACCCCCCTCCCACACAAAATAAAAAGATAAAAAGAATAAAAAGAACTAGAGATATAGTACAGTGGTAGAGCGCCCTTGGGTTCAATCCTCAGTATTACAAAAAAGATAAACAAACAAAAAACTCTAAACCAGGTGTGGAGGCACACACCTTTAATCTGAACACTTGGGAGGCTGAGGCAGGAGGATCACAGGTTCCAAACCAGTGTCAGCAATTTAGTAAGGCTCTCAGCAACCTATTGAGACTCAGTTTCCAAATAAAAAATAAAATAGGGCTGCGGGTGTACATCAGAGGTAGAATGCCCGAGTTCAATCCTGAGCACCATAAAACAAAACAAAAGAAATCAAAATCTCTATAAAACATAGACAAAAATGCACCCCCCCCCGAGAATTAAATACATGGAAAGTGTGTAGAGCATGGGACACAACACAACTCGAGGAACTCATAAACAAAGTGTTCGTACATGCCAATCGAATAGAGCATGGGACATAAACAACTTGAGGAACTCCTAAAGCAACCTGTTTGGACGCCAGTTGTGTAGAGCATGGGACATAACCTCAGGAATGCATAAAGGAACTTGTTTTGACATGCCAACATGTGGCTCAGACCAACACGCCTGTGCTGCAGTTGATAAAAGACTCCTGCATCATAAGCTTCCTCCCGTATCTGATGGACTTACATCATCAATACATTTGTGGAAATGACAAGTGTCTGGTAAGGTGCAATAAGCCTGCCAAGGGCACTTGACAGCACCTACAGGAACCCAAAAAAAGAGCAGCCTTTTTGACACACAGTGTGTTGAGCTATTGCTTCCACCACGATGTGTCTATTGTGTGGACAACTCTGATTCAGTGACTTTGCTTCAGCCCTTGCTCTTTGCTGACTGAGGATCAGTGTGACGTTTCAGCCTTCTCAGCACCAGGACTAACTTCAGAACCTCCTCTCACATTCCTGGACTTGGTTCGTTATATCCCTTTCCCCCTGCTTGCTTGTAGCTTGTGATTTGCTAATTATTTGAAGTGCTCAAATGATAGAATTTATATGTTGTCTAGCATACTTGTTTGACCCAAATTTTTAGAATTATTAGTGTGAAGTGTATCATTGCTCATTTATAGCTAATTAGCTTTGACAAAGCAGCCGCCCAGCATCCAAAACTAGTTTAGTCTTCCTCATAGAATTTACTCATAATTTCCTGTGTGCTATAACCTTTGAGTGTTGAATAAACCTTTTTACAGTGTGAGAAGACACAAATCATGCATGACGTGACTCATTGGTCTTTGGACTTTGTGGCCGGTAAGCAAAATACTAGACAGAGTAATTGTCCAGCTCATAGAATATTGGAATTTATTCTTGAGTGTGTGTGTGTGTATGTGTGTGTGTGTGTGTGTGTGTGTGTGTGTGTGTGTTAATGGGGATTGAACCCAGGGGTGTTCTATCCTTTTTTTTAGTGGCACTAGAGATTGAACCCAGGGGCATTCTACCTCTGAGCTACATCCTCAACCCCATTTTATTTTTATTTTGAAACAGAGTCTCACTAGGTTGATGAAAGTCTATTTGCTGAGGCTGTCCTTGAACCTGCTATCTTCCTGTCTCAGCTTCCCAAGTACTGAGATTACAAGCATGAGCCACCATGTCCGCCCAGCCCTATTTTATTTTTACTATTTGCTGAGGCTGTCCTCCAACCTGTCATCCTCCTGTCTCAGCCTCCCAAGTACTGGGATTACAAACATGTGCCACCATGACTGCTCAGCTATATTTTATTTTTACTTTGAAACAGTGTCTGACTAGGTTGATGATAGTTTCAGTAGTTGCTGAGACTGTCCTCAAACCTGTGATCCTCCTGTCTCAGACTCCCAAGTACTGGGATTACAGGCTGGACTACCATACCTGCCTTTGGAATTTATTGGAAAACTGAAGTATTAACTACTAACCAATACTGTATAAATAAATGATAAACATAGTAATATTTAGGAAACTAAAATCAAGTAGGTATGAAATAATTACTTCTTAATTAATCTTAAACTATGTAGTCTAATAGTTTTCTAGGCCCCAGGGGAAAACTTCCTCTGACCCCGGTTCTTGGGTTCCCCTAAGTGAACTCTGCCGGCTGCTGGGAGTTAGGAGTCCTCTTGCATTGTGCACCCGCCCTCCGTTCAACAGGAACCTTCTACGCAACCCACGGGTTCCTCCCCAATACATGTTCAGCCCATTTCCTTTCTCTTTGCACTTAAACTCTTTCAGTGCCACATGGTCCTCTGCCTCCAAATTACATTCTTAAACAGGCATTTTTAAACTGTTCTTCCTTCCAGCGGAGCCAAAGGAGAGTAGAGTACAAAAGGGAAGCTCACAGCCAGGCCGAGCACAGGTCTACAATGTATGATTGTTCTCTTTCAATCCTGAGAAGGTTGTCCTAGCAACCAGCTTGACGAGCTTGCTCTATTTCTCCCTCATGAAGCCTTTGAAGTGAATCCTTCCTCCTTTCTAGGCTTTGAAGTTATTCTGAATAGAATACTAAAGATTATCTATTAACTGACATGACAGATTCATGAATACCCCAGAATAACCTGGGGCTCTCTAGAGTCATCGTTCTAGCCATATGCACAAGGCTTCATGTGATTACCGCCCAACTCACTAGCGTAACTGACTAACATTTTGTGAACATTTCCTATATTCTGGGCATTTGCAAGCTTCTACACAAATGAGAATGAAATTCAGGGCTGGGGTTGTAGCTCAATGTTAAAGCACTTGCCTAGCATAACTGAGGTCCTGGCCCTTGGAGGCCCAGCACCACACCACACACACACACACACACACACACACACACACGAAATTAAAGCCAGGTGTGGTGACACACACATCTGGGAGGCTGAGACAGGAAGGTCTCAGGTTTGCAGCCAACCTCAGCAATTTAGAGTTGGGCAGTGAGCGGAGCCGGCGATCGGGCGGTGGCGGTGGGAGGCCGCGGAGCGTTCCCGCTTCTTGGGCGGCCGGCTGCCGGCAGACGCCGCATTGGGGAAGGCGACCCAGGCTCTGCCAGAGGCACTGAGGCCCGCGAGTCCTCCGCCAGCAGCGCCCGCCTCTCCTGGACCCCGTTCCCGGGCGGCATGACGACCGACACCCGGCGGCGGGTAAAGGTGGACACGCAGTGGGACGACGGGGCACCGGCATGTGTGGTCGGGATTTGTGGAGCGCTGAGGGCACGTCCCTGCTTGTCAGGCGGAGAGCGGCGGTCTCAGGCGGGGCTGGCTCCGAGTGTGGGGAAGGAGCGCTTTTGCTGCTGCCCACCTGGTCTCTGCGCGATCGCTGAGGCCCGTGATGCCCAGTCCGCCGCGGGGCGAGGAAGAGTGGGGGCTGAGCCCCAGCGGAGGTGAGTGCCGGCGCTCCCGGCCGCCCTATCTGAAGAAATGAGTGGTGGCTTAGCTCCAAGCAAGAGCAGGGTGTATGCATCCAACTTGCCCTTCTCCCCGACAAACAATGATATTTTCAAATATCCGGTATACTTGTGAGCAGAGATTGGAGACAAAGGCACCATCTTGGCTGAGTCACCCCAGCACCGCTCCCGGAACCCTCCAGCAAAGAAACAGCTGTCTCTTGTGAAACCAGTGATTATAGTCCACCATCGAAAGCAGTCGACATCGGACTATGATGAAATCCATGTCGAACCAGATCCACAGAACACGGGTGAGTGAGATGAAGGGAGGAAGCGTGTGGCCAGCACTCCAAAACTCAGGACTTGGCTGGCAGGAAGACTGCCCCTTAACAAGAAAAGTAGGGCGGGGAGGAGGCTGCGGGGCTGGCGCGTTAGCTGCGTCCCGGCTCAGAGCCGGTGAAGAGGACAAGGAGGAAGGCGCTGCTGTGGCCGTGGCCGCAGAGCTCTGGGCGCTGGCTGCCGCTGAGCCCGGCATGGAGACAGCTCACCGCTCCCCAGCACCCTCTCCTGCCTACACCCTGGCACCCAGAGGTCTTTCAACCATTTTTAAAAATATATTTGGGCGGGGCCCATGCGAACACTGGCCTGCAGCCTGAGAGCTGTGTGCAGATGTAGTGGGGCCCAGTGATCGGCCCTGTGCTGGGGCACCCCCGCCTCCAGCAGATGGCGATTGCAGCCAGCCGGTACTCTTGCAGGAAGAGGTGTCCTGGCTCCAGAAAGCAGATGAAGGAGATGTTGGCCAAGGACATGGAGGAGTCTCAGGGCGGCCAGGCTGCCGAGGTCCTTTCGGCCATGGAGCTCATGGTCCAGTTGGCACAGAAGGAGCAGGAGCTGGCCAGAGCCAAAGAGACCTTACAGGGGAGAACCGAGATGATGGGAAAGAGAGAGGCAGCGTGTCGCTGGCGCTCCAAGAGTCAGAGCCCAGACGGCAGGAAGACTGCTTCTTGACAAGAAAAGCAGAACAGCCAAAACTCAACAAAATGAGAGCCAAAGTGCAGAGGACTGTGAGTCAGTGGAAGGAGCGGAGGGAAGTGGGGAGCTCAAAGCATCTCACCTAGTAACCCTAACCGAGACAAAGGTGCCATCTTGGCTGAGCCACCCCAGCACCGTGGCCCCCGGAATCCTCCAGCAAAGAAACAGCGGATTCTTGTGAAACCAAAGATTGTAGTCCACCATCCAAAACAGTTGACATTGGACCATGATGAAGCCCAAGTTGAACAAAATCCACACCTACAACAGCGGCGACTGCCCCGCCCCCGGAGACCTCCTAGCGCTGGTACAAGGGGCGGGTGAGCCCTTGGCCCCGCCCCCGGAGGACCCCAGCACTGGTGACACAGGGCAGGAGACGTGGGGTGGGTGAGCCCTTCACCCTGCCCCCAGAGACCCCACTCCGGCGCTGGGGACGCGGGGTGGGAGAGCCCTGAGCCCCATCCTCAGAGATCCCCCAGCGCTGGGGACACGGAGCAGGTGATCCCTTGGCCCCGTCCTCAGAGACCTCCGGCACTGGGGACGCACGGCAGGCGAGCCCTTGGCCCCACCCCCAGAGAACCCTTACCTTGGCACTGGGGATGCAGGGAGGGGGAGCCCCTGGCCCCGCCCCTGGAATCACCCTCCCTGGCACTGGGGATGTGGGGCGGGAGAGCCCTTGGTCCCGCTCCCAGAGAACTCCTGCCCCCAGCACGGGCGATGCGGGGCAGGTGAACCCTCGGCCCTGCCCCCCAAGAACCCCTCCCCCCAGTGCTGGGGATGTGGGGTGGGAGAGCCCTGGGCCCCACCACTGAAGACCCACGGCACTGGGGATGCAGGGCGGGTGAGCCCCCGACTCTGCCCCCTGAGATCCTCCTCTGGCGCTGGGGATGAGGGGCAGGAAAGCCCTGAGCCCCGCCCCCAGAGATTCCCTGGTGCTGGGGACATAGGGTGGGTGAGCCCGTGGTCTTGTCCCCAGAGACCCCCTTCCCCTGGCGCTGGAGACGCGGGGTGGGTGAGCCTTCGGTCCCGCCCCTGGAGAACCCCTCACCCCGGCACTGGGGATGCGGAAGGGGGAGCCCCCAGCCCCACCCCTGGAGACACCCCCCTGCACTGGGGATGCGGGGAGGGTGAGCCCTCGGCCCTGCTTTCAGAGAACCCCTCCCCTCAGCACTGGGGACGCGGGACTAGGCCCTCCCCCCGGCACTGGGGACATGGGGAGCGTGAGCTCTGGGCCCCACACCCAGAGATCTCCCGGTGCTGGGGACACAGGGCAGGTGACCCCTTGGCCTCGTCCCCGGAGACCCCCCGCGCTGGGGACACAGGGCAGGTGAGCCCTTGGCCCTGCCCCCGGAGAACCACTCCCCCTGGCTCTGGAGACGGGGCAGGTGAGCCCTTGGCCCTGCCCTGGGAGAACCCCTCACCCCAGCACTGGGGATGTGGGGAGGGGTGAGCCCCTGGCCCCATCACATAGTACCCCAGTACTGGATGATGAGCCACAACCCTGCACAGGAGGGACCACAGACAAAGATAGAAAACCTCAGATGAGTGAAGAAGGCGAACTAACTGGGGGAGATGGGAGGGAAGGAGAGGGAAACAAACTGGAGCACAGGATGGACTTATACAAAGATACCAAAGTCAACTACTATGCTGACTAATGAGTGCATGTATATGTCAACCACTCTGAAATCCTTCAAAATGTATGTTTGCAATGCACTAATAAAAAAATAAATAATAAAAAAATAAAATAAAATTTCAAGAATGAAAAAAACTCAATTGGATTTCAAAGACTTAATTCAAAACAAAATGTGAAGATATCTCAATAATTTTTTATGTTAATTACATGGTTAAATGATAATGTTTTGGATATATTTGGTTTGGTAAAAAATATTTTAGCAGTGCGTGGTGGCACATGCCTGTAATCCCAGTACTAGGCACCTGAGACAGGAGAATCACAGGTCTAAGGCCAGCCTGGACAACTTAGTGAGGCTCTCAGCAAAAAAAAAAAAAAAAGAGCAGGGTGTGGTGGCGCACGCTTGTAATTCCAGTACTTGGGAGGCTGAGACCAGAGGATCTGAGTTTGCGGCCAGCCTCAGCTACTTAGTGAGACCCTCCGCAACTTGGTGAGACCCCGTTTCAAAATAAAAGAATAAAATAGGGCTGGGAGTGTAGGTCAGATGTAGAATGCCCCTGAGTTCCTTCCCTAGTACCACGAAAGAAAAAAAAAAGAAGGGATTAAGATAATGTTGGGTTCTATGGGGACAAAGAAAACACAGCTCGACAGCAAGGCACAGGGTTTATTCAGAGATAAAACCTGGAAGGAGGCAGCTGACGGGAGAGTCCACGAGTGTCAGGAGCCCCGTCCTTACAGATTTAGGGCCTTTTATGGAGTGTTGGGAGGGAGGGAGAGCAAAGCAGTCGAGTATTTCTCCAATTGGTGGGCTTGACCGGGCCAGTATGATCACTGGGCAAGAGCAGGTGAACTTATAGGGCTGGGGGCAGGGGTGGTTAGGGGTGTTTCTCTTTACTTTCTTGCCTTTCCTGGGTCCCTTTGTTCTCAGTCCCCTCCAGCCAGACCTCCTGGCCGGACCTCACAGTCAGACGTCACAGTGCCCACAACTGGAGAACATGATCCTGAGTGAGATCCGCCAATCTCAGAAAACCAAGGTGGCGCGTTTTCTCTCATACATGGAAGTTAGAGAGAAAGTAGAGAAGAAATGGGTCTTCATGAAAATTAGGAGAGAGACCAGCAGAATAATGGAAGAGAAGAGGAAAGGAAAGGGGGAAAAGGAGACTTAAGGAAAGAAACATTAAATACTGTCATGTTTGTATATGAACGAATCGCTACCAATCTCACTAGCATGCCTGGGGAAGGGGGACAAGGGTAAGGGGGTGTGGAGGGAAACACACCATGAGATGTTGTGTGCATATATATGAATATATTGCTTTCAATCTCATTACGATGTATAACTACAATGCACCAATAAAAATAAAAATTAAAAAGTTATCTCCCCTTTCACTGCTGTGGAAAAAAATAAAAGTAACTCAATTCTCTCCATATTTTCAACATTGAAAATATGAAAATAATACTGAGAGAATTGAAAACTCCCTGGAAAATATTTTTCTATTTATTGTTTATTTTGGAGGGGGTACTGGGGATTGAACACACCCTACCTCCAAGCTATATCCCCAGCCCTTTTTTATTTTTTTATTTTGAGGCAGGGTTTCACTAAATTGCTAAGGCTGTCCTTGAACCTGCAGTCCTCCTGACTCAACCTCCCAAGTACTGGAATTATAGGGATTAAAGGTGCACATCACCACGCCCAGCTTTATTCTTAAATTAATAACGAAGCAACCTTCAAAGAACCATTTAGGGGAGATGAAAAGCTGTGAGATTACAATCTGGGTTCAGTAGCACATTCCTATAATCACAATACTTGGGAGTCTGAGAAAGGAGGATTGCAGGTTTGAGGCCAGCTTCAGCAACTTAGCAAGACCCTTAGCAACTTAACAAGACTCTGTTTCAAAACAAACAAACAAACAAACAAACAAACAAACAAACAAACAATCAAACAAACGAACAAAGGCTGGAGTATAAATAGGAGGTAGAATACTCCTAGTTTCAATTCCCAGTACTCTCCCTCCAAAAAAAGAAAAAGAAATATTGAGACTTACTTCCATCTAACTAGTCAATGATGGCTTCATAAGATTTATAGAAGTAAACACATTAGTTCAAATATATAAGTACTGTTTTTGACCAGTAGATAAATTCCTGAACAGACATATATGTCCTCTAATTTCAAATACCCCCAATTTTTTAAGTATTGGGGAAATTTCCATATTTAAAATGATCAGTTGGTAATCTTGTTATAAAGTGAAGAATCTTTTAATAAGATGGATATTCACCAGTACTTTATCTATTTCATTTAATTTTTCTTTTTTTGTGGTACTGGGGATTGAACCCAGGGGCATTCTACCTCTGAGCTACACCCCCAGCCCTATTTTTTATTCTTTATTTTGAAACAGGTTTCTCACCAAGTTGTGGAGGGCCTTACTAGGTAGCTGAGGCTGGCCGTGAACCTGCTATCCTCCTGTCTCAGGAGGGTAATTACAAGTGTAATTCCCTCCTGGGAATTACAAGTGTGCGCCACCACGTCCAACTTTTAATTTTTCATATATATGGTTTGTTTAAACCAAGGTAAAACAAGGTAGTCATGTCCAATATTACGAAGAAGAAAATAATGTATTCAATTATGGTACACACGTATAATAGAATATTAATTTCTTAGTATTTAAAGTTCAATTAAGACTTTAAAACTAAAAATCTGAATGCTTTTATGATTATTTCCACACCCTCCACCTAGACTTTTTTTATGGAACTTATGATTGAAAAGGTGTTACCAAAATGTAAATACTTTTTTTTTTTTGCTGTACCGGGGATTGAACCCAGGGGCGTTCTACCTCCGCGCTACACCTCCGGCCCTATTTTTTATACTTTATTTTGAAACCGGGTCTCACGAAGTTGCGGAGGGCCTCACTAAGGAGAGAGAGAGAGAGAGAGAGAGAGAGAGGGAGAGAGAGACAGAGAGAGAGCTGAGGCTGGCCGCGAACCCGGATCCTCCGGTCTCTGCCTCCCAAAGTACTGGAATTACAAGCGTGCGCCACCACGCCCGGCTCAAAACGTAAATAAAGTAAGTGAAAGAAAAAAACAGTACACTAGTAAAAATGAACTAGGAAAAATACATATTCATAATTAAAAATTGCCCTTAAATAAAATTATAAAGAAAATACTGTATATGTTGTTTAACTCAATTAGCTATAAATTAACTTTCTGTACATTGCATCTTATTTTTCATTGGCTTAAAAATAAAAAATGCATGTTAATAACATGAAAATATTTTGTCTTCTGAGTATAATGAGAATACACTTAAAAATTCTAGATATTTACCAGACTGAAGCTAGCTAGTAAAACATTTACAGTAATATTCAAAACATAAATAAACTCATTACATTACTAAGGCCTAACAACAATGGAAGGGTCTGTGTGAATTAATCATCTTTTGCATATATCTTTTACTAATATCTCCGTTACGGTGCCAGAATTCCTGTCCTGGCATCCTTCCAATTCCCATGCCAGTGGGAGTTCAATTTGTTGACTCATGCCGCCTGAAGTTCTTATACTGACTGTACCCTACAAACAGAGGGAATCAGGGAGCTCTGGATTCACAGATCCAGAGTTCTGTATGGTTTCCCTGCTCCTGGGCCTATTTCAGTTTTACACTTTGGGGCGCATTCTTTGTTCCTTAAGATCAAACTCCACATAACTGTTAAATGACATGCAGTGTCACTTACATAGTAAAGCCATTAAAGGAAGCATATTCCTCAGCTGTGAATCCATAAACATCTTGTGAGATAAGTCAACATCTTGCTGAAGAAGACTTCCTAAAATTGTTGGTTCATCAGTGAAGGCAAGCATAAGGGCAGTTCTGGAACAAAAGATATACAAATTTAGTCTTCTTAACTTACCATTCAAAGGTAGGATCTCTATTAGGAAAAGACTGAAGGCAACAATGTAAAAAGTGAGGCAAACATGTTAAAAAAGGAGTGGTAATAACAGATCATATGAAGGAATCTAAAGATAAGAGTCCCTAGGAAACAGCCAGCTCAATGGTTTCAATCTCTGCTCTCTGGAAAGCTAGTGTTTTCAAGATGTCTCAAAATCCCATGGAAATTTGGGTATGTCTGGGACCCTGGGTCCCACACCCCCATTTAACTACATTTGATTTTCTGTGTAAAATTCTAATGTTATTAGTAACAACAACAACATAAATGTTCCAATCTGGTCCAACTGTTTGATTTTACAAATAGAAAAACTGATTCTGGGAATCTAAGTAATTTGCTCAAAATTATATCAAATGGTCCTGTTAGTGAGTGTGTGTGTGTGTGTGTATGTGACCTTCTTAAGTAGCTATAGTTATATGCCACCTTATTTAGTTTTAATAATTATATCTTTGATTCTTTTCTGAAGCATTCACATCTGCCCCATTTTTCAGAAGACGCGTTACCATTTTTGCATTATTTCCAATAACAGCAAGTAGGAGTATACCCATCCTGTAAAAATTATTTCAAAATGATTATTTAAAATATTGTATAAAATTATACGCCTTTTAGATTTTGTTCAGTCTAAAAAATAAGTATGTTTATAAGAAACTTCTGAATATACACTTCAACTTTTAAAAGATTTTGATACATAACAAAATATTATATCAAAGATTGAACAAATTAGGATTGGGCCAGTTAAAATTAAAGTTTCTATTTTAGGAGTAATTCGAATTGTGGGCAAGAGCAGCCTGGAGTACTTAAGTGAGAGCACATATCATTTAATGTTAACTGTTGGGTACCGTCCATTCACATTTCATAATGTCATACTTGGGTTTCCTTACGGTTTCAGTTAAATCTCCAAAGCTGGCACTTACTTGGGTCTATCATGTAGACAAAATGTCAGGGAACTAAAGTGCTAAGATGATGTTTGCAATTTTTGCAAAAGCATTCATCAGTTATCCTTAATATCTCAAAAGGAGAGTTAGATTACTATTAGTATGATAACTAATTTTCTAATTCAAGCCTGTTACTGTTATTCATAAGTACATGAATAAAATAGAAAAAGGTGAGGTTTCAGATTTTAATCAATACCCTTTATATGAGAATCAACTATTTCTCACGTTATATGGCCCTTTGAACAATTATTTTTATTTTTATTTTTTATTTTTTTTTTGCGGTACCGGGGATTGAACGCAGGGGCGTTCTACCTCCGCGCTACACCCCCGGCCCTATTTTTTATACTTTATTTTGAAACCGGGTCTCACGAAGTTGCAGAGGGCCTCACTAAGTAGAGAGAGAGAGAGACAGGGAGAGAGAGAGAGAGCTGAGGCTGGCCGCGAACCCGGATCCTCCGGTCTCTGCCTCCCAAAGTACTGGGATTACAAGCGTGCGCCACCACACCCGGCTAGAACAATTATTTTTAAATATGATGTTACTTTGGAAATCACCACTATAGTCTGCAATTAAGTGGAGAAATACTTTAAAAGAAAGACAATTTTAATCAGTTTTTGATAATCTTGTTCTCCAAATTCTCTCCAATTTCAGTTGGAAAATTCATTACATAACATGCATTTCTGTTAAATGAAGTATTTGAAATGAATATCCCTTTGGTTGCTTTCTAAAATATAAGTTTTTTTCTTTAATAGAAAACTACCTTATTTTTAGCTTCAAGATTAGTTTTGTGTTCAAGTAATTTTTTGACTAATGAGACGCCCTGACCCACACAGCATAGTGAAGAGCAGGATTATAATGAAAACCACCAAATTTGGGTCTGCACCATGGTCTAGAAGAATAGTAGTGAAATTTTCTTTTTGATATAGCAATGCCGTCAATGCAATAAGAAAAAATGAGTACCTAATTTACTACTTAGAATATGATACATTAATGTATAATACTATGTCTTAAAGCATAAAATAATGAAAGTTAACTAGGAGAACTCTAACATATTCCAATTATAAAGGAAAAAAAATACAACACACCTTAATCAATGTGGATTTGTCTTCCCTGGACATTTAACTTGCACAGTTTCTCAGTTAAGAGAGATATGATATTTGTACATATATTAGCACAGGCCTGACGCAAAGGTGTTCTATATCAATATAATAAAACATGAAATTAGAGATAAGTCTCATTTGAGAAGATTCTTATTATACTCAAGAACAAGCCAAATTATAAATTAAGGTAATTTGCATCATGTGATTATTTATAGTAATACAAAATTTACATTAATTGTAATTGCTTTTTTTGTTGTTGTTGTGTGGTACTGGGTATTGAACCCAGGAGTGTTCTACCTCTGAGCCACACCCTCAGCCCTTTTTTATTTTTTATTTTGAAACAGGGTATCGCTATGTTGCCGAGAGTCTTGCTATGTTGTCAAGGCTGTCCACTAACTCGTGATCCTCCTGTCTCAGCCTCCCAAGTATTGGGATTACAGGAGTGCATCACCATGCCTGGTTTACTATAATTGCTTTTACTGAATTTAAAAGGTTGTGCAAATGCCTAGGAAATCAAATATTTAACTTGTCTCACTTTAAGAAAAACAACTATAATGAGTTTAAAAATAAGTTTCTTTTAAACATCAAAATTGTACTTGAACCTTGGAAAGGATGGTAAGATTAGATACCACAATAAAATTTAGAATTGATCTCCAAAAGCTGAAATACATCTAATAGGTAACAGAAGGAAGGGATTGTACCTAGTCAATGGAACGCCACCCCTAACTGCTTATTCTCTTTGTCCAATTATTAAAATTGGCATTTGAATCTAAAAAACAAACACAAGGATGAAAGCCAAAGGACACTCCAAATTGTAGATTTCAACCTATTTTAAATTATTACGCTAATTTTCATTTCTCGAAGAGCCCTACTCTAAGTAGCCTACCAGAAACTAAGCACACATTCACCAAAGTATAATGAATACTAACTTGCTCTATTTAAACATTGCAATTTTTGAGGGTGATATCATTATATCCTTGCTTATATAATTTTATAATACAGAGTCCATATATACATAGCCCATGTCCCAAAGAAGAGATGCCACTCCCCTACTTTTCTTTTTCAGGTTCTCAGAATTCATGCATACCTAAGGAACTTGTTACTGACACATAGGAGTAGCAAAAAGTGGTCCTCAAAGACTTGAAAAAAAAAATAAGATTACTTTCCAAGAGCTAAACTAACAAAACCCATATACAATGACAAACTTCACCATTCATGGCAGTAATCTAAAAAAAGGTCTAAAAATAACTTTGAATAATTTGGGAATGCTACAATTCCATTCCAATTTACCTAAATATAATTACAGAAGGTGGGATTGTAATATAACTACAATATAAAAACAGAACTCAATTTTATTATTCTCCAGATGAAGAAAGATTATAATCAGGAAGAAGATGGTCAGTTTGGATGGCAGAATGGAACCAGAAGTTGTTCATGATTAATATCCTTCATGAAAAAGACAATCTAAATTTAAGGAACCCATTTTATCCAGTCATAAGAAAGGAACACTTTGTTGCAGGACAAACATGCTTTGCAAGACATCATGGTCTATATGAAATATTATCCAAATCTATTGACCTTACATAGCTGTGATTGCATCCATCCTTACCTAGCAAATTTCTGATGACTTATTTTGTTTCTCAATAATCCGGACACAATAAAGCTTTGGTTAACCTTTTTGTTAACATCCATAATTTGGTTTAAGGATGAACTTCTTTAATAAAAAGCTTTTCCAGTCCATGACCAAACATATAGGGATAAATAGGTTTAAATCTACCTGAGATTACTAATTGCAGTATCATAAGACAATGATCTTTCTTCTTTATCTGCTGCTCTATGTATTTTAAGAATTTAATCCCAAGGAACTTTGGTGGTTTCTACCCAATCATTAGGATCTTCCTTTGCCCAATATGTCATCTAAATGTGGCTACTGATAATTTCACTCTTCCAGTTGATGTCCCCTACTGTGACAATTAAATCCTCCACGGAAATCTCAGAGTCCATTTAAATGCTTCAAGGAATTTAGAGAATCAGTCACAAATTCAATAAAACAAAAGAGCAATGAAAGATTCAGCGTCCTCAAGAAGTATTAAGTAATATGGTCTGTGGTCTTTTGCCCAAAATCTGAAAACAAGAATAAATCTATCTTGAGAAAGTATGAAATGCTACAATGTTTACAACGTCACTAAAATCTTTAAAATGATCTTGTAAAAAGGAGTTTGTACCTGAAATATTCAGCATATTTTAAAGGAGTCCTCTGGTTGACAAGACAAAAATGTTCTAAAACTCTACAAATTTAACATTTGCATTCATTTCACTTAAAATTTTAGATTTAACTATCCTTAAACTCATAGTTCATAAGTGGGGCATGTAGTAAGTAATGTCTTTGTTGCAGCCTCTTATCCACTTGTTGCTTTGAGGTCAAGATGAATGTTTTCCACCTAATAGCAAAAACAAAAACCATTCTGTTTTTTATACAGTTGAATGCAAAAATATATTCAAAACTCAAAGAAACACTCTACACCAATATTATTCCATTTTTAATAGTCCTTAACTTTTACCAATATCTTATATTGCCAATGTAAGGATTTAGCTTATATTGTTACTTTTTTTTTTTTTTGCGGTACCAGGGATTGAACCCAGGGGCGTTCTACCTCCGCGCTACACCCCCGGCCCTATTTTTTATACTTTATTTTGAAACCGGGTCTCACGAAGTTGCGGAGGGCCTCACTGAGAGAGAGAGAGAGAGAGAGAGAGAGAGAGACAGGGGGAGAGAGAGAGAGAGAGAGCAAGCGAGCTGAGGCTGGCCGCGAACCCGTATCCTCCAGTCTCTGCCTCCCAAAGTAATGGGATTACAAGCTTGCGCCACCACCCCCAGCTATATTGTTACTTCTTAACTCATAGCATTTATCCCTATGAAGATTTGTGCTAGTTTCTAGGCCTTCAGGCTAGCTAGTGTAATTTTGTTTCATTCAAGTTGTTTTATCCCACACTCTCACTATATACAAGTAGAGCTGTCAGTGCAGACTGTGGACAGGTAAAGAATTTTCAAATCCTGGAAATTTAAACACCTCATACTCATTTTCAAACTTACTAAGTTCAGTGCTCTTGAAATAAAAACATAAACATCCTTCTCAGCAATACCAAGAGGGAAGTCAGCAATGAATCTGCACATTAAAATGGAAGATCTCAAATAACAATCTAACTTTACACCTCAGGGAACTATAAAAAGAAGAAATTAAGCCCAAAGTTACCAAAAGGGAAAAAAGTAACACTTTATAGCAGGAATACATGAACAGAAAACAGAAAATAATAGAAAAACTCAGTGAAGCTAAGGTGGGTTTTTATTAAGGAAACTGATGAACCCTTAGCTAGACCAGAGAAATGAGATAAGAAATAAAATCCAAAATGAAAAAAGAAACATTACAACTACCACTGATACCACAAAAATAAAAATTACCATCATAGACTATTACAAACAACTATACTGGATAAATGAGAAGAAATGAATAAATTCCTAGAAACATTCAACCTATCTAGAATACTCCTTAATAAAATTATAACTCTGAACAGACCCAATAGTAGTATGGAGACTGAATCAGCAATGAAAAATGTCCCAACAAAGAAAAGCCCAGAAACAAATGGCTTTATTCCACCAAATATTTAAAGAAGAGCTAATTTCAATCCTTACAATTTTTTTCTTTTTGTGGTACTGGGGATTGAACCCAGGGGCGTTCTACCTCCGAGCTACACCCCCGGCCCTATTTTTTATTCTTTATTTTGAAACAAGGTCTCCCTAAGTTGCGGAGGGCCTCAACTAAGTAGCTGAGGCTGGCTGCGAACCCGGATCCTCTGGTCTCAGCCTCCCAAATACTGGGATTATAAGTGTGCACCACCACGCCCGGCCAATCCTTACAATTTTGAAGAGGAAAAAACACTTCCAAACTCATTTTACAAGATTAGCAATACCCTGATATTAAAGCTAAACAAAGAAACTACAAGAAAACTACAGGCCAATATCCTTGATGAATATAGATGTAAGACTCCTCAAAACAATGACATGTCTCATACCATGGTATTTACACCTGGGAGGATATACCAAAAAAAAAAAAAAGAATTAATCTGATCAACCATATTAACAGACTAAAAGATGAAAAAAATTATGATTGCCTCTATAGATGCAGAAATAACTTTTTTTTTTTTTGTGGTACTGGGGATTGAACCCAGAGGCATTCTACCTTCGAGTTATACCCCCAGCCTGGTTTTATTTCTTATTTGGAAACAGGGTCTTGCTAGGTCGAAGAGTCTCACTACTTGCTGAGGCTGTCTTCGAACCTGCGATTCTCCTGTCTTAGCCTCCCAAGTACTGGGATTACAGGCATGCGCCACCACGCCTGGCTCTAGAAAGAACTTTTGAGAGAACTGAACATCCTTTTATGATAAAAACAACAACTGGGAATAGAAGGAAATCACCTAAACATAATAAAGGCTGTATGTTCCGGTCAGCATTCTTGCAGCTAAATATAAACATTGACCATATAACTTAGAGGAAAGAATATTTTATTTTTTGTGGTACCGGGGATTGAACCCAGGGGCATTCTACCTCTGAGCTACACCCCCGGCTCTATTTTTTATTCTTTATTTTGAAACCTGGTCTCATGAAGTTGTGGAGGGCCTCACTAAGTAGCTGAGGCTGGCAGTGAACCTGGATCCTCCGGTCTCCGCCTCCCAAGTACTGGGATTACAAGCGTGCACCACCATGCCCGGCCTAAGAATATTTATTTTCTTATGGTTTGGGGCTCAGTCTATGTGGGGTCAGGGACTGCGGATCTCAGGACATGGTGACAGGAAGTGGAGAAAGGGAGAGCACATGGGCTGTGCTCACATCATGGAGGCTGGAAGCAAGAGAGTGAGCCGGGGGAGGAGGAACCATTTATATAATCTCCAAGGCTGCACCCCCTGGGACCCACCTCCTTCAGCTACAACCTACCAGACTACCAGGTACCACCCAGGTAAATCCACTGTAATGGGATTACAACCCTCTTCTGGGATTACAATCCTCATGATCAAATTATATCAACCCTGAATATTAATAAATGAGCTCTTTAGGGGACATTTCATATCTAACTATAGCACTATATATACATGAAAGGCCAACTCAATAGTATTCAAAGTGTTGAAAGAAAAAACTGCCAAACAAGAATACTGTACGTGACAAACTCTTCTTCAAACAAAAACAAGCTGGGCATGTTGGCGCATGCCTGTAATTCCAGTACTTGGGAGGCTGAGACAGGAGGATCGCAGGTTTGAGGACAGCCTCAGCAAGTAGTGAGACTCATCAACCTAGCGAGATTCTGTTTCAAAAATAAAAAGTAAAATAGGACTTGGGGTGTAGCTCAGGGGTAGAATGCCTCTGGGTTCAATTCCCAGTACCATAAAAAAAATCCTGAAAGCTTTTCCTCTAAGATCAGGAACTAGGCAAGGATGCCACTTCATCCTAATATTCAAAGTCCTAGCCCGAGTAAATGCACAAGAAATAAAAGGCATCCCATCTGAAAGGAAGAAGAAAACTGTCCATCCCTGTTTGAGAGTGACATGATCTTACATAGAGAAATGTGGAGTTACCAGAAGGCAGCATTTCAGTCAAACAGAATGAACAGCTTGAGAGATCTGACATACAACACTGTACCTATAATCAACAATAAGGTACTATACATTTAAAAATGTGTTAAGAGGGCCAGGGGTGGTGGCGCACATCTGTAATCCCACTCCTAGGGAGGCGGAGACAGCAGGGTCACAGGATCAAGGCCAGCCTCATGAACTTAGCAAGAGACCCTGAGCAACTTAGCGAGATCCTGTTTCACAATAAAAATAAAATAAAAAGGGCCATGGGTTTTGCTCAGAGGCAAAATGTCCCTGGGTTCAATCCCCAGTACAAAAAAAAAAAAAAAATGTGCTAGGAGGGCAGATCTCATATTAAGTGTTCTTACCAAAATAAAATAAAATTCTGCCCATCATGAAATTTGTAGATTTGGGGCAGGAGAGGTGAGTACGTTTTGACTCAACAAGTGGTTCAAATGCCTGTTTTGAATCTGCCATTGCACTCACTCTCAAGTACAGTAAGACAGGTCTTACAACTGTACTTGTTTAGAGCTGACTTGGGCTTATAACTCTCCAGGGAGTGCCTGTGCTTGTCACACCAGGCTCAATAGCAGCTCTTAGTTTGTTTGGAGATTACTGATTCTTGTAAACTGTAACCAAAGCAAGGTCAATGGTGTATGTATCTGAGGCTATTTAGCTGAATGAAGTGCATCAGGGCCGCTTTGGCCTATTTAGGAACCTCTGTGGCTTAAGGGCAATGGTAATGAATGTGGTTATTGAACAGTCTGTCAAGCCTACTCACCATTTTATCCCAGAATTTAACACACTGCTCTGTTTACATAGTTGTTACATATATTTGCAGCATAAATTTGTTGAGTAAATTAATTCAAAGCTAAGCAAAATAATGCTAAAGAATGTGCAACACAGAACAGGGAAAATCATCCCCTGTTCATTAACTTTGTTCTATACTAAGTGAAGTTAACAAGTTGGAGGCCGGGCGTGGTGGCGCACACTTGTAATCCCAGTACTTGGGAGGCTGAGACCAGAGGATCTAGGTTCATGGCCAGCCTCAGCTACTTAGTGAGGCCTCTACAACTTAGTGAGACCCTGTTTCAAAATAAAGAATAAAAAATAGGGATGGGGGTGTAGCCCGGAGGCAGAATGCCCCTGGGTTCAATCCCTGGCACTGCAACAAAACAAAACAAAACAAAACAAAAAACAAAAAAAACAAGTTGGTTTTTTCTTTCTCTATTTCTTTTTAGTACATATGAATTGTTTTAGTGTTTTCAAGTCTTAAAATCTCAATAAGTCCTGTTCTGGGTGGCTCCCTCTACTCTTTCCCTATTCTTTCTTTAGTAGAAGATCAAATGTTACATGTCTAGGGACAACCTAGACCAGGGAGCAAAACAGCAAAATGGAGAAAGGACAGAGTGCACAGTAGAGATTAATGCAGAAGGAGTTCTGGACAGAATCAAAGGGGGCTAGGGGAAGAACCGCTTTCGAACACCCAGGTAAGCATTCGCAAAAACCTGTAATCCCAGTACTTGGCAGGCTGAGACAGAAGGATCGGTTTGGAGGCCAGCCTCAGCAATTTTGCGAGACCTTGTTTAAAAAAAGGGGGGGGGGCTGGGGGCTGGAGGGTGTGGAGCTCTGAGATAGAACGCCCCGGGCTCAATCCCCAGTTCTAATTAATTAATTAAAGATGTGTGACCCTCTGCCAGTGACAATCTCTCAGTTATAGTAAACCCAGAGTAACAACCAGAGTCAAACAGTCCTGACGCGTCCTGTTTCTGGTTGAAGGACCCAATGGCCCCAGCTTCCCCTTCACTGATGCCCTTCATCGTCTGGCTCTTCAGCTATGGTCACCTGAGTTCTTTGACCCGCATGTTGTAGCCCCAGCCCCGGGACAGATCCGAGGGCAGCTCTGACGCTCCTGCTTCCTCTTCCAGAAGCTCAAAAGCTTCGTGTTTAGGCCAGGATGTCCCTGGGGCTCCTAGCTGCTGCCCTGCCCCTCTGCCCTGAGCCCTGGCTCGAGTTCCCCTCCAGCCTACACCGAAAGTGGAAGTGCTCACGGAAACACGAAGTCTTCCGGGCTTCAGCACTTGGTTGCCTGGTAATGCCCAGGGCCTAGTGCTGTGTAGCCGGGTTATGACCTGGTTCCAGGGGCTCCCTTACTAGGGTTTTCACCTGTGACCTTGGCCTCACTGTCACATCCGCAGACTTCCTTAGGTCATGAGCCTTGGAGGGAAGCCTACTAACTTTACTTCAAATAGTCCCTGTTGCCCGGCGTTGTGGCACAAGCTTGTAATACTTGGGAGGCTGAGACAGAAGGATCAAAGGTTCACTGCCAGCCTCAGCTACTTAGTAAGGCCCTCTGCAACTTAGACCCTGTTTCCAAATAAAGAATAAAAAATAGGGCTGAGGGTGTAGCTCAGAGGTAGAATTCCCCAGGGTTCAATCCCTGGCACAACACACACACGCACACACACACCTAAAACAACAACAACAAAAAGCAAAAAAAAGAAAACCTCAAAATAGCCCCTTCTTTTTCAAGGTTAGAACCCAATGATTGAATTCTTACAAACTGAGATTTACCCTCCTTCTGGTGGGTATGAATCTCTTCCCACTCCCAGCCTTACGTCCATAGTCACATGGTACAACTCGTTTTTAACAATAAGTACCATAGTCCTTGGATAATCTCAATTTCAAATATACTTTTTGAACACCACCTCTCATATTCTAGCTCACTTTGTCTAGTCACAAAACTCTAAAATTCCCTTGAAAATTGAACTCTCTGCATAGATGGTCCATTAATCCCACCACCTTGACCATCTCTCCTGTCCTCACGTCCCTACTTATTTGTTTTTTTTTTTTTGTGCTACTGGGGATTGAACCCAGGGGTCAGAGCTTCACCCCCATACCTATATTTTATTCTTTATTTTGAAACAGGGTCTCACTAAGTTGCAGAGGGCCTCACTAAGTAGTTGAGGCTGGCCGCGAACCTGCAATCCTCCTGTCTCAGCCTCCCAAGTACTGGGATTACAAGCGTGTGCCACCACACCCGGCCTCACATTCCTATTTAAATGAAGTCCATGGTCAGTCCTTAAAAGCACTCCTGTGTATATATCTGCAATAAATTTGTCCCTATTTTCTCTGTCCTGAGGCATTGAACATGACTAAAGGAATAAATACAGCCATGCTGTCGTCTGTTGGGAGCCTCAGCTCTGAGGTTACCTCAGTCCAGCCTGGGAGAGGCACAAACTGCCCACCCAAGTGGAGATTTGTTTGCACACAAGTAAGTTTCCAAGGACCAAATGGGACTGATAAGCAGGTGGATACTGACATTTCTCAGAATTGTTGACCTTTTCCTTCCCTGTTTATTCATGACTGCTTTGTTTTTCCCTGACTCATCCCATGACTACTTTGCTGTCTCCTGTGATTAATCATTTTTACAATGTTTTGGTTAAAACCCTTAATAAAATAAAGACAGTGGTTGAAGGAAGGCATGAGATCTCTGTCTTCTCCCCAGCCTTCCTATACCTGTAATAATAATTTTGAATCTGAGTCATCCATGCACAGAGACGTCTAATCCATCAACAACACCCACAAGTGTCATCTGAACGTGGAACTTGGAACCTGGAGTTTTGTTTTAGGGTGAGTCTCTCACATCCCTTCAGCTGCCAAGTTTGCCACCAGCTTGGAAGGGGAATTTCATGGTTGGGTATTAAAGGGGAATAATTCGTTTCATATGCACTGTTTGCTTAGGGGGTGAAGGTGCCCATTGCTGTTTTCTCTGCTTGGGCTGTCAATGGGGCATGCTTGAAACATTTTCGAGAAATGCAGGCCTTTCCACTGGTTGCTGGGGAGGCTTCTCCATGTGGGATACTCTGTGCCAGCTCACAGCCTTTGACTCCTTCTTAAACGGCTGAAGGGAAAACAGAAAGTAAGAATAACGATGCCTTTCCTCCTCCACCCTCTAGATAGTCTCCTAACAATCCTTTTAGAAATGTTTTAACCTAGCAATGTGTGGTGGTGCACGCTTGTAATCCTAGTACTTGGGAGGCTGAGACAGGAGGATTGCAAGTTCAAGGACAGTCTTAGTAATTTAGTGAAGCTCCAAGCAACCTATTGAGACCTTGTTTGCAAATAAGAAGTAAAAAATCGATCTGGGTAGCCGGGCGTGGTGGTGCGGGTTCGCGGCCAGCCTCAGCTCTCTCTCTCTCTCTCTCTCTCCCTGTCTCTCTCTCTCTCTACCTAGTGAGGCCCTCCGCAACTTCGTGAGACCTGGTTTCAAAATAAAGTATAAAAAAAATAGGGCCGGGGTTGTAGTGCGGAGGTAGAATGCCCCTGGGTTCAATCCCCGGTACCGCAAAAAAAAAAAAAATCGATCTGGGGGTGTAACTCAGAGGTAGAAGGCCTCTGGGTTCAATTCCCAGACACACACACACACACACACACACACACACACACACACACATGAGAAATGATTTAACCCCCCCATACTCCATTATGTGTGGCTATTAACAAGGGTCTATATAAGAGTTAAGGTGACAGAGAGCCTATCTTTCAACAGATAATGTCTGCATACCCTATTATTCAAGGTCCTAATCCAAATAATCCACAGCAAATTTTAAGAAAATATATTCCTTTTGATTGTTAAAACGCCCCCACTCACCCTTTACTGACCCCTACTTAAAATAATGTTTGGCTTTTAAAATATAGTGAGGGATGCATATCTCAAGCTTAAAAAATTCCATTTTCTAATGTTGTTTGTTCTCTTACATGATAAAAGTTAATTCTAGGATTCTAAAGCTCTACATCTAATCACCCCCGCCCCCCCACTAGCAAAAAGAGAGAACAAGACAAATTTACAGCAAAACATAGCTTTTTACTACAGAAACCACTACCTTTCATTTTTGAGCTCAGAGATTTTTTTTTTTTTTTACAAATTCACCTGGGATTGTTGGCATATATTTTTTGTTCTGATTTATTTTTGTTTTGTCTGTCTAAAGGCTTTCCTTTTTTCCCCTGGAACTGAGGATTGATCCCAGGGGCATTCCACCTCCAAGCTATACCCCCAGCCCTATTTTTTATTCTTCATTTTGAAACAGGGTCTCATTAGGTTGTGGAGGGCCTCACTAAGTAGCTGAGGCTGGCTGCAAACCCGGATCCTCCTGTCTCAGCCTCCCAAGTACTGGGATTACAAGCATGTGTCAACCATGCCCCGATAACTAAAGGCTTTCTAGGTCTCTACTTTTTTGTTTTTAATTCTGCTCAACAGCTATTCAAAGGTTAATTCTCTGTTTAGTACCATGAGAAGAGGATACGCAGTAGTGGTGTCTGGTATGGAGTCTTGCTCAAGGCTCGACAAAGTGGCCACCTAAATCATTTGAATTAGTGTCAGCCTTGACTGGTGGACCCTATCTCAGGCATCCTCTGCTGTATAGGCTTCCATGTTTGTGCCCTCTGTTTTTTTTTTTTTTTTTTTTT
>PVJS01017197.1:0-36479 GCA_004027185.1 Glis glis | reverse complement strand
CACACACACACACACACACACACACACACACACACCCCTACTTAAAGATTGAGCTGAAACAAGAATCTTAGACCTACCACATTACTCTGACCATTGATGTTGAATGATCAAGAAAAGATTATATTTCTTTTTTTTTTCATTTTAACATGGGTGATTTTATTTTAGGATACATGGAATATTTGTATCAAATGGATCAAAAATTATTTCACAGATTAAATTGTTAGAACTGATATTTAGTGCTAAAGGTAGAGACTTTTTGTGATATCAATGAATGTTTACAAATGAAATAGCGTTTTTGCTGGTGACAATGAGCAGCTATCAGAGGAAAGCCATGGTTCTTCGGCAGGCAGCTCAGGACTGCAACCCTAAAGAATTCCATTTCTTACTCTGTGTCGTAAGCAAGGGCTTTGGTAATCCACTTTAGAAAGACGGCCTCCAATTTGGTTAAAATCTTAAATAGGTTTGTGTGTATCCAGAAAAACATGTGTTGAACACTTCATTTCCTCTATAGAGTTGCATAAATTACAAACGAAGCGCGTGCGTGTGTGTTCACATGTACAAGTACCTGTAGACTTCTGCATTGGGAAGCGCCCACTGGGTGCAGGTGTCAAATCATGCACACTCTGAGGAGCTGTTTTGTGCATTTTTGCCCAACTGCTCACTGGAGACATCTCACAGCCTGAAGTCAGCCATGGCAGAATGATGTACAACCACCAAAGTCAGTAACAGCTAAAAATTGGGGCTTCCCCCAAGAGCTGTGTGCGTGTACATATGTTTGTATCACAATGAACCTCACTATGATATATAATTGCAATGCACTAATAAAAGTATTTTTCAATGAGACTTCTTTTTGCAAGACAGTTCATTGTTAAATATTTACCAGGATACCACCTGATGAGCCCACACACCTATTTCATGAAAGAAAGCCTAGTCTTAATAATTATATTCAAGTTACTGGGTGTATATAAGGTAAACATCGTATCTCCAATTATGTACTACTGATACTTTAAAATTTTTGTTTATAAAGACATTGAAATTGGAAACATATTTTAAGTAGGAGAATAAAAGAAGGCCTTTTTCCATTGCTCCTGTCTTGCTATCCAGCTAATTAAAAGGGTAGGAGGGAGAAAAATATACATCTTTTGTTCATTTGCCAAGCAGTACTTTCACATGACCTGAGCAGACGTCCAGTTCTACGGTTTCCTATATAACGAGGCGCAGGATACATGGCCAACCACATCAGTTAGGACGTGTTCTAGATGCAGTCCTAACTGCAAAACCCATTTTTTAAATTTTTCTTTATGAATTTGAGAGGCCTCATGCTGTAAGAACAGAGTACAAATGAAATGCCACATGACAAGAACCCAGAAGTTTCAGACCTCGTTCATGAAGTGTATATAATATTTACAAGTCCTATATATATTATTGCCAATTACTTTTGCTTTTTACAAATCTTTCTGAAATGAATATGGTTCTCTTACAATTGACTTCAGCCATATTTCTCATGGTAAAAAAGGGGGAGCTTTTTTACATAGTGACCCAAAGCGTTGCTGGTGTATTATATGTGATAAACAGATAGCTCCCCTGGCTCTCATATACCCACCTTATAAAATGGAATATAAATTATACTAAATCTTTTTTAAAGAAACCAAAGGTCAGTTAGCATAATACAAGTGAGGGTTTTAAAATTGACAATATATGGTGGTTTGGTTTTATATACTGGAACTGTGAATACAGTCAACATCCTTTTATTTAAAAAATAGCTTTATTGAGATATAATTTAATGCCATATACTTAACTCATTTAAAGTATACAGTTAAATAGCATTTAGTTCACACAATTTTGTACCCATCACCACCATCAATTTCAGGACATTTTCAGTACCCCAAAAGAAACCTTGCAGTCCTTAGTCATCATATAACAATCTCCCCCAAACAAACTCCCCTCCACCAGCCCTAGGGGACCACTATTCTACTCTCTGCCTCTATAAATTTCCCTATTCTGGACATTTTACAAACTGCAGTCATGTAATATGTGTTATATTTTGACCAGTCCTTTCACCTAGCATAATTTTTTCAACGTTTATATGTATTATAGCATATATCAATGTGACGTTTCTTTTATTGCCAAATAATATTCCCTTACATGGGTATACCACATTTTGTGTATCCATTCATCATCCAATGCAAATTTGTCTTGCTTCTACTTTTTGGCTAGTATGAATAATGCTGCTATGAACTCCAAGTTCAAGTTTTTGTGTGGCCATATGTTTTCATTTCTTTTGGGTCTATACCTATGAATAGTTTCTGGGTCATATGATAACTCTGTGTTTAGCCATTTGGGGAATTGCTGGACTGTTTCTTTTTTTTTTTTTTTTTTGCGGTACGGGGATTGAACGCAGGGGCGTTCTACCTCCGTGCTACGCCCCTGGCCCTATTTTTTTTTATACTTTATTTTGAAACCGGGTCTCACGAAGTTGTGGAGGGCCTCACTAAGTAGAGAGAGAGAGAGAGAGAGAGAGAGAGAGAGAGACAGGGGGAGAGGGAGAGAGAAAGAGAGAGCTGAGGCTGGCCGCGAACCCGGATCCTCCGGTCTCCGCCTCCCAAAGTACTGGGATTACAAGCGTGCGCCACCACGCCCGGCTGTGCTGGACTGTTTTCTAAAGCAGCCGCTTCATCTTACATTCCCACTACAGGCAGCATTCTTACCTAGCCTAAATACCCAGGGAAATTATAGAATCTCACATGAACGCAAATAATCCAGTCAATTCATATTTCTTTCCTTTTTTCTGCCCACTTGTATTAATTCTAAGTTTCCCATCATATCGTATAGCCAAGTCCACTATCATTAGTATAACCTTCTATTGTAATACTTTCTTTGGGCTTTCTCTATTCAACATTCATTTATTTGTTTGTTTGTTCATTTATTCACTTATTTGTTCATTTATTCATTTATTTATCCATTTATTTATTTATTTATTTATTTATGTATTTACTTATTTGGTAATGTTAAGGAACAAACCCAGGTCTTTGCACAAATAGGCCAATATTCTACTCCTGTGCTGCATCCCCAGCCCTCAATCTTTTTTACAGCAGTCTGTAAAACCAGGCGTGGTGGTGCACACTTGTAATCCCAGTACTTGGGAGGCTGAGACAGGAGGATCTGGGTTCGCGGCCAGCCTCAGCTACTTAGTGAGGCCCTCCGCAACTTAGTGAGACCCTGTTTCAAAATAAAGAATAAAAATAGGGCTGGGGGTGTAGCTCAGAGGTAAAATGGCCCTGGGTTCAATCCCCAGTACCTCGGGGTAAAAAAGCAATCTGTATCTCACTACAGTGAAGGAGAATTTTGTGGTGGCACTTAACATAAGGTTTGGTGTTACTGAGACAAACTCATATGGGATGGCTGGAGCCAAGACAAGGGACCTCATTTACTAGGTTTATTCTTCAAAGTCTGTATTTAGAGGATACAAAAATGTGATTCTAATTGTTTACAGGATCACAGCCAATCATGACTGCACACTGTTCATCTCTCAGGATTATATTCAGTGAATTAGCCTGAGGAGACCATACTATAAGAGACAGGTCAACAACCCAAAACTCACACCAAATGAAACACTTGCTTTGCCATACTGCTGGTCTCCACTTCTGTCGTAGAAGAAATCACCATTGCAGCGGTGAGTGCCTTTCAAGGACGCAGCAGCATGGTGTACCATCTTGCCGGTTTGTCCAATTATTCGCCTCCCCCACATTCATGTACCCGTGGTGTTGGTTATTGTTCATGAACAGAATCTATTGGGCAAGTTGCAAAAAAATTCCAGAGGATTCTACAGAAGAAGAAAAAAAACTTGCTTTATTTTCTTTTGGACAAGCCAAACATGTCTACTAATATTTAATTTCTTCAACTGTCTCAGACCCGAAGTGAATGGCTGGTTTAAAGAACAGCAACGTTGCTAAAATGTCATTTCCCCAAGACCTCACAAAACTTTAATGAGGCCACTTTGTAGCTGCACTATTTCCTTCGGCCTCAACTCCCTCTGCCAGACTGGAGCCCCCTGAGTGTAGCACTTCATCTCCTCTTCTTGTAGCATCCTCCTAATGATGTGCATCCGATGAGAGCTCATGTTTGCTACATGAAAGAATTAGTAAGCTCAAGACAAATACGATAATATTTAAGACCCATGTTCTTTTTAATTTGCACCAAGGGAAACACTGCTTCCCAGTTTGGTGTGGGGAATACAATCAGTAAGGTACATGAATCCTGCTTCTGCCAGAAGCCCACCACACCTCTCTAAAATGATAGCACCAGTCCCCCCACACCATTGTTACAGTGCCATGCGCAAACAGGAAATGAGGGGTGTTTGGTGCCACTCAACTGGCAGGAAATTATTTGGGTGGCATCAGTGTAAAGTTTGCATTGATTATTTGTTCAACCTCTTGACCCCAACATAATTACATGTCAAAATTTGTGGGAATGTTTCAATGGCCAAGAATGTTAAAATACCTGGTTCTTCCCATCAGGAAACCTATCTCTTGCAAGAGTTAGATGAAAAAAGTCACAGAAGTACATATTATAAGGTGTTAGCTTACTGTGAAGGTCCACTTGAAGTAGATTCTCTAATCCACAAAAATCTTTAAACAATGCAGAGGTATAAGAGATCAAAATAAGGATGGGTGTGGTGGCATGAGCCTGTAATGCCAGTACTTGAGAGGCTGAGACAGGAGGACCACTGGTTCGAGGCCAGCCTCAGCAATGTAGCAAGACTCTCAGCAACCTAGTGAGACCCTGTGTCAAAACAAAGCAAAACAAACAAACAAAAAAGTCTGGGAATGTAGTTTGGAGGTAGACTGTCCCTGGGTTCAATCCTCAGTACCACAAAAAATAAATAAAACGAGAGAGAGAGAGAGAGAGAGAGAGAGCAAAATGAATCCTGTGATCTTCCTCATTAATCTAGAAGCAGTCTTTCCCCAGGTCCTCAGTTTTTAAAACATACATCTCATTCTATAAGAACAAGTCTAGGAATGTGAAATTTTGAGTTTTAGTTCCAGTTCATCTGCTGGGATCCTATAGAGGATTTATTGAAATGATCTTGTATCATTGTTTATTTTCCTGATTTTTTACTTCAGTCGATTTAACCTAGTTATCCACATCACAGGGTTGTTGTCAAGACCACAACCAAAGGAGCTGATGTGCATGACCTTGATATGTATATGTAAAACACTCCCCAAATACACATTAATCATCATGATATATGCACTAGCCAAGTATATATCATTATTTTTATCTGAATTGGGAAGATAAGTTTCTTGTTTAAGTAGTAGGTATCTGGAAGGTACTTCCCTTTGAATTTCCATTGGATTGCAATGACATTCAAATTCTCCAAGAAATATAATAGATGCAGAAACAAAAGGCAGAGAAACAGAAGGGACACTGCCTCTGGAGCCAAGAAGACTATCTTTTACAAGTTATATGGCTGTAATTTTAATATGATCCCAGCCTCAGTTTCCTTACTTGTGAAATATAATCACCACCCTCTATTTTGGAGTGGTTGTGAAGAATAAACGAGACATGCATACAGCAGATACCAGATTAAATATGCTTTCTCTTCCTTTTGCCTTTGCTGTTCATAACTCTAAAGGCCATAGATCACAAAATCAATATTTGCATTGAGAGGATTATAACATGGGACTACTGCTGCCCTACAAAATCACTTACGTAAACACTCCACTCATTCATGAAGTTGAGTGCAAGAGAAGCTAAAGTAAAAACTGCAAAATCACTCTCCATTCCTGCGCCTTCTCCCAAACACATTTTTGTATTCAAAGTGGGGGAAAATCAAGTCCCTTTCATTCATGCCACTGATGTTCCACCTTTACCACCAGTGGGTTTCAATGTCCTACCTCTGAAGGACACGTACTGCAAACACGGCCCCCCTTGTCAATCTTTCTCTACATAGATTTGAGGTAGAAGGTTTCTATTTGGAGATAGTAGAGTTTGGGAGGAGGCAGTCCATCCTGTCCAGATCCAGTCCCAGGATTTGAGTTCAACTTGAAGAGATTTCTGTTCACCACACTTGCAGTTACCACCTCTTTTCCTTGTTTCCTTCTGCCCTCCTTCCCCTTTCTCTGGCCCAAGGTGAACAGGCATCGGGGTTCCCAGGCCCATTTTTTAACATATATCACTCTCTGGGCCACAGCATTACCACGTGTGGGAGCATGACATTCCCAAGGTGCTAACATTGTTGTCATTCTCTAATAGATGCCCATGGCCTTCTTTCCAGAGTTTTACTTTTTAAGCCCTCTGGAAACCAAGATATTTGAAAACATAGGTACAGGGTAGCTTTCTCAATCCAGTATTCAAGGATTTTCTGTGGCACTGTATGAAACACTCTTTGCAGGATGGTAGGAGGTGCTGGAGTGGGGGACATTAAGGAATCTCAGCCTAACAGGTTTTAGCCTGTGCAACTCCATAGACGGATGTATTTCAGTGATGTGCACTATACACAGTTGCAGGAGAAATTTCCAATGTCAGTACTGATTGAAGGGTCCAGAGAGTACAGAAAAATGACAGAATAAAATGTGTAAAATCATGTTCAACTTTACAAAGCTGTAATAATTACATGTGTTTTAAAATGACTCATTTTTATGCCTAATCACAATTGGGGTTAAGAATTAATATTTACATTAAATGGTTCAAATTAGCTATAAATATTGCTGCACTGGAATCGGTACGTTAATCTTCTTAGAATCATGATTTCATAACATGCTCACCTGTCACGAGCGAATGCACTAAGTAGAAAGAGTGGATCCAAGCTCTGTCAAGGTCTTATTGCAGCGCTATTTGAATATACTTAGCGGCACTCACACTTGGCACTGGAGTCTTCTTACATCACAGTTTACTTGAAGGAGAAGAAAAGTCACCTTGAACACAAAATTACACTTTGGGAGTTTGAAGGATTATGCATTGAATTGCAAGTTCTCTACTAATAACAGCTTATCTATATTTCACCAGCTCTTCCCATCACTCTTCTACCTCTCTCTTCAAAGTCGATTTCATTTTTGTTGTTTGTTTTATCTGTTGCTATTTTTGATACCAGGGGTTGAACCTAGGGGCGTTCTACCTCTGAGCTATACCCCCCCAGCCCTATTTTACTATTTATTTATTTATTTATTTATTTATTTATTGCCGTACCGGGGACTGAACCCAGGGGCGTTCTACCTTCGCGCTATACCCCCGGCCCTATTTTTTATACTTTATTTTTGAAACCGGGTCTCACGAAGTTGCAGAGGGCCTCACTAAGTAGAGAGAGAGAGAGAGAGAGAGAGAGAGAGAGAGACAGGGAGAGAGAGAGAAAGAGAGCTGAGGCTGACCGCGAACCCGGATCCTCCGGTCTCCGCCTCCCAAAGTACTGGGATTACAAACGAGCGCCACCACGCCCAGCTTTACTTTTTATTTTGAAACACAGTCTCATTAAGTTGTTGAGGCTGGCCTGGAACCTGCAATCCTCCTGTGTCAACCTCCCAAGTACTGGGATTATAGACATGAGCCACCATGCCCGGCTTCCCAAGTAAATTTCTTCAATGAGCAAAACACCATGTACCATGATCACTATATATACAAAGAGAAAATAGAGGTTCTCTTTTGGTTGGGGAGGGGATAAATTTTTTATTCTTTAAGCAAGAGAGGAAAAGGGAGGAAAACCAAATAAAATCTTGTTCTTGTTGCTATTATACATAAACTAAAATAGGGGAATATTTAATCATGCTGCTTTGTCCTTTCTATCTTTAACTTGGTATATACCTTTTTCTCTGTTGCCTTCCCATCCCAGTTTAATTCGCCAGCGGCTCACGCAATACAGCTCTGTAAGTCAAAGCCTCCATTTCTAATAGTTTCCCAACCAGAAGATATGCTTCATTTTTTTTAACTGGGGCATAGCTAATAACACAGATGAAGTCGGGTACCGTTTGATCTGGCCTCAGACGAGAGGAACAAGGTGGCCTTGGCCTCCTCGGATAGAGTCTGCAGCCGAGGAGCAGCCCCAGCACACGAGTGACATGCATATCACACGTATCAAAGTAGACTCGCAATCTGTAAGGCAGTAAGACTCTCTCACGTCCCAGCATGGGTGCTGGCCCTGAGCTGCAGTTCCAGTAATTGACATAGTTGCCCAATGCTACAAAACAAACTCAGAAACTATTCTCATTAGACATCCCCCTGCTTTGTGACTCTGTTATTGTAAAACCCAAACACTGAGCCCCATACCAGCGTGGCTCTGTTTTTAATTAGTTCTGATGGCATTGGGCTGGAAGCCAAGGAAAAAATGAACTTCCTGTGACTGAGGCTCTTTACTCGGCATGTTGCTTCCTTCTCAGAGAGATTGTTTTCACAACATTTCATGAAAAGGACTACTGACAGAAATAATATAAGTTTTTACTGCTTTTGATTTTTTTTCAGGCCTATAAAATACAGCCAAAAGTCAGATTTGTACGGTTACAATGCCATTATTTGGTCTTTTGTGTGACCCAGTTCACTTGTCTTTTGATTAAAGACATCCTACCCGATTAATTTTTTTTAATGGAGAAAACACAGGCTTCTGTTAAAATTTTAAGACCATGAATGTTTTAGTGTTTCCACTAAATTAATTCGGTGATATATTTTTACTGCCTGGGTCACTGACAGCAGAGTGTTAGAACTGAGATGGCAGCGAGGTCACCTTCTGAAAACAAGGAAGGAAAGGGCAGACAGGAATGCCACACAGAGAAAGAACGATTGCCATAAATGCGAGAATCCTGAGTGAGAGGAAACCTCACTGGTCGCTGACTTTTCTCCCCCTCTAACACCTTTTGAATATTCTTCCAATATGGGACATTTCTCCACTTAAGAGTCACTCTTCCTCAAGTGAGAAGCTAAATTTTTGCTCCCTCATTCCCTGGTGATTTGTCATGATATGTGACTTAGGACCTGCCCATCAGACACACCCACTCACAACTCCAATATTTTATTTATTTTTTAACGTTTATTGGTGCATTATGATCTCACATCATAATGTAGTTCCTAGTGATAGTGAAATACATGCACACAGCACTTGGTGGACTTTCCCCCACCTCCCTCCTCATTCATCCCCCTCTTCCCCATACAGGGTATGGAGATTGACATTGGTATTCTCATATATGTACAAAATTCCAATTTTGAAGACAGTGACATGAAGGAGATACCAGCCGAGTTGCAGGTCCTAGCTGGCACCCTAGCCAGTGCCAACAGTGCCCTGTGCAAAGCTGAATATGGAGGTGGCAGTCATGGGGTCTCTTTTTTTTTTTGGCGGTACCGGGGATTGAACCCAGGGGCATTCTACCTTCGCGCTACACCCCCGGCCCTATTTTTTTATACTTTATTTTAAAACCAGGTCTCACGAAGTTGTGAAGGGCCTCACTAGGTAGAGAGAGAGAGAGACAGGGAGAGAGAGAGAGAGAGAGAGAGAGAGCTGAGGCTGGGCACGAACCCGGATCCTCCGGTCTCCACCTCCCAGAGTACTGGGATTACAAGCGTGCGCCACCACGCCCGGCTTATGAGGTCTCTTTGAATTAGTGCAACAGCGGGATTAGGTGCCCTCTCTACACAGAGGCTTCAAATTCCACTCCCTGATCCTACTGGAGATTCAGTGAGCTGGCCAATTATCTTTGAAAAAAAAATTTAATTACAAATTGAATTCACTCCATAGATATAGGACCATTAAGATGGTCCTGCTTTATTAATTAGTTTTTTATAGTAATTTTCCCATTTCAGGTAATTTTTTAAATTTATTGGCATAAAGTCATACATAATATCATCTTGTAATTACTTCTCTACTTACATTAGTTAGAGTAAGTTTTGTTGTTGGCAAACAGGAATTCCGGCTTAAAATACACCACATGCTTTAAGTGAAAAGGAATATAACTAGATGGCTTTAAGGAGTGGTGATAAAACAACCTTTGGAGTCAGTAGGACATAGTTTGAAGTCCCCATTCTCCCACTTAATAGCTGTGTGAACCTGAGACAATCTGAGCACTTTTTGATTTGAAAAGCAAGACTCGTCAGGCTAGGAGTGTAGCTCAGTGGTAGAGCCCTTGCCTATCATACATGAGGCCTTGGGTTTGATGCCCAGTACCAAAAGAAAAATAAAAAAGGAAGGATTACAATCTATAATGCATGAGGTTCTTGGGAAAATGTAATAAAATATGGTTGCAATTATTATGATTATTATGATTATTATTACCTCCAAAAGAAGAATTTATGTTTTTCTTCGAATTCCTTCTATGTACAAGTATAAATTTTTTTTTTTGCAGTACTGGGGATCGAACCCAGGGGCATTCTACCTCTGAGCTCCACCCCCAGCCCTATTTTTTATTCTTTATTTTGAAACAGGGTCTCACTAAGTTGCAGAGTGCATTACTAAATAGCTGAGGCTGGCCGCGAACCTGGATCCTCCAGTCTCAGCCTCCCAAGTACTGGGATTACAAGCATGTGCCACCACACCCGGCTAGATATAAATTTAAAAAAAATAAATAGACATTTACTTTGTTTCAGATTTAGAGAATTACCAGATCATAGACTTTCAAGGAGTTCATAATTATTCCAGTCATCTCCATGTGTCTAAAGGGTAACTGTCTACAGTTTTCTATAAAAAGACCAGAGAAAGAAATGCCATCAATTATTTCCCATTCAAGATTTCTTCACAGCTGGGCACAGTGGCACACACCTGTAATCCTAATACTTGGGAGACTGATAAAGGAGGATCACAGGTTCAAGGCCAGCTCGCACTAATTTAGCAAGACCCTGTTTTTTAAAATGGAAAATAAAATAGCTAGGTGGTATAGCTCAGAGGTAGAGTACCTCTGCATTCAACCCCCAGTACCAAAAACCAAATTAAAAAACTGTATTCACACACAAATTTTTTTGGACAAAACCAGTATCTACAATACATAAGCATCTGTTCCCTTTGAAAACATTTAGTAACCTGTCAAACTTCTCTTTATCCTCCAAAGCCATTGTGAACACTACCTCCTCTCTGATGTCTTTTTCCGTTCCCCTACGTCAGACAGGAGCTTGCCTTTGAATCCTGATGACATTTTTTCCTGTGGCAGTTAAGATATTCTTGCTTATGTGAAGGTTAGTTCTACAATGCCTTACTCCCTCGTTGGTATAATCTAAACTATCTAGGATGAGGATTCATCTCTGAATCTCCTGTAGCCCTCAGCAAAGTGCTCTGCATAGGCCACTCTATAGAACCATATATATAGATATATTATATCTATATAATCCATACCACTCCAATTTTTGCTCTTACCTCTGTAACTGTATTGGAAGAAGATCCTTGGAGACACAAGCATTTTTTATTCATCCTTGGATCCTTCTTGGTGGCTAGCATGTATTTGTTGAATTGAATTAATAACATTAAATTAAAATCATCTGTGTAGGCCCTCCTTTTATTCTTTAGATCTTTTTCCTTCTATTCAGTTCTTTTTTTAAGAACCTATACTCTACAGCACTTATTCTGCCCCAGTACATCTTTATTAAAGTAAGTTCTTTCTTTGTAGCTCTTGCTGGCCACTCTTATTGCTTTTACATAAACTTTGCAAACTGGTCATAAAATATTTTCATTTTAGCATATGGATTAAACCACCTATTACAGTTTCCTCCCCAACACTTACATCTGGGCAGCTGTTGTATTAAATGTTCTGTCTATCCCTGTATTACCTTCAACCTACTAAAGGAATTCATATTAATCTGTGTCCAACAGCACTTCTAGTTGGAGTTTCCTAGTTTCTAAGCCCTTAAACTAGAAGATGGTATTAAAATGTCTGTTCTCTTTTGTTTTGCCTTCAGTAACATCTGCTTTTCTTGTGCTATCTTTTAATCTCAATGGTTTTTACAACTGTACTCTGAGACTTCTCTTCTTTAGTCTGCACTACCACATTTTTGTGCCCACCAGCTGCTCACCAAAGTGGTACATAAATTTTCTTAAAGTTTCTAATATGAAGGCTTCTCTGGTCCTTTCTATACAAAAGTTTTTCCTGTTTTACAACTTTTTACAACAGAAACCACTATGTATTCTGTTTTCTCCATGTCTCCTATTTCTATAATGAAGGCTGGCTCTTAAAGAAGGCATGTGAACACTTTACAAAATGAATTCCAAGACAGCACCAACTCCAAGATGGTAGAGCAATGACTAGTAATGGGCATCTCTCAACTCTACTTCCTCCTTCCATCCAACTTTGGCCAAGAATTGGGTTCATAGTTTCTACACTCATCCCAGGAAACCTCATCTTGTGTTTTTTCCTTTGAAATGCCCCCACCTTGGATTGTTTCCTTAGCAATGTGGTTAGTGTAAAAAGTCTCAAGCTGCCGACTGATATGAACACACTCAGTGCCCAACCATGCCTTTGCCTGTGTGGAAATCTCTTGGCTCCCAATACCCACTAAAATGTTTTCTCCTCTCTATAAACAGCACTAGTTATATTTTTCAGATCACAGACACCTTTGAAAATTTGATGAGAGTTGGAATCCTCTCTCAGAAAAATATCCATGTGTACTTATACATAAATATATAAATACACAAATATATATAAATATTTATACATATACATGTACATATGTAAATACTTATATGTATATGTTTATATGTATGTGTGTATATGTATATACATATATGTAAAACACTGGCTAAAGAGACCCACTGAAGTCTATGTACCCCCTAAATGGTGATCCCAGTTAAAAACTCCTGCTAGAATAGGAAAATGATTTCTTCTTAAATGCAAGTCCACTAAATTAGCCACATCCTCGAAGCAATTGAAGCAGCCATCAGGAATCATATCAAGATGATAAAGAGAATATGAGAAAGAAAATTCATTCTTGACAATGAGCCAATGCAGAAGGGAAAAGGTGTCTGCTTCGTTATAACACAAAAAGGTTACACTGATTGGACGTAAGGTTGTCACAGGCACAAACTTTTGGTGAATAAATACGATGCACATTTTATCCAGGAGTTATGATTTCATTTATACTAATATTGGGCAAGTAGGACTAAGCAGGCAAGAAAGAAAACAAGCCCATTCAAGATGGTGGCGAGGGTGGGCTATCAGATGAGAAGGCAAAAAGACGCGGAAAGATACATTCCAAACTGCTAGTAATGTTTCTGCAGAGCATAGGGAAAGATGGCAGAGGAATTTCACTTTTTTTTTTTTTTGCGGTACCGGGGATTGAACGCAGGGGCGTTCTACCTCCGCGCTACGCCCCCGGCCCTATTTTTTATACTTTATTTTGAAACTGGGTCTCACGAAGTTGCGGAGGGCCTCACTAAGGAGAGAGAGAGAGAGAGAGAGCTGAGGCTGGCCGCGAACCCTGATCCTCCGGTCTCCGCCTCCCAAAGTACTGGGATTACAAGCGTGCACCACCATGCCCGGCTGGAATTTCACTTTTCAATCTTAAAACTCAAACTGTATTGTTTGAATGTTAAACTGCCATAATATGGAATTTCCTATGTGGAAAGTAAATAAATATTCAATAAAGTAAATTCAATAAAGTAAATAGATTCAATAAAATAAATAAATATTCAAGTCGCAAAAAAGCAGTAAATTAGAGTAACATTAATTATTCAATGCTGGAAGTCTAGATAAATAAGCAGATTTGAAAACTAGAGAAACAGAAATATCTGGGACAATTTGCTTTGATCAGAACTATCACGATGTAGTCTGTTACCATGAAATTTGGATACTATTTATACTGATAAACAAAGCACAGATAAAAGCAATCTGACTCTATCTACATATATAATATTATTATCAACAAAATAATCCCTTGCTCCAAAAACTGTACTTCTCAATTTGAGATTCTCACCCAAAATTATCTGGCTTATTTATTGTTTCAAGCTGAACAATAATAAATACTAGATATGTCTCAAAATATGCAAGGCGAAAAGAAACAGAAGTGTGTGTGTGTGTGTGTGTGTGTGTGTGTGTGTGTGTGTTTTGCTGAGGACTGAACCCGGGGGCCCTCTACCATTGAGGTATATGCCCAGATCTTTTTATTTTTTTATTATGAAGCAGGGTCTCACTTAATTGCTGAGGATCTTATTAAGTTGCTGAGGCTGGCCTCAAACCTGCAATCCTCCTATCTCAGCCTCCCAAGTACTGGGATTTCAGGCATGAGCATCACACCCAGCTCAGAAAAAAAAAAAATAAAGCAAAACATTCTTAAACATTTTTGTACTGGCAAACCCCACACACGTCTATCCTTGCTAAGTTGCCAAGGCCCAGTATTTTGAAGATAAAGCACTGTCTACAAAACCATCAAGATGAGGAGCTTAGTATCCCTTGGCTCCATTCTCCCCCATAGGGCATTTGCTATGCCCTTGCTCTCTCTGTTCCGCCATCCAAACATCTGTCAGCACAGCCTTGTACAGAGGTACTGGTATGTGGAATGATTTTATGGATATTAAAATTTTTATATAAAAATGTCCACAGCCTGGCAATCCTTCCCAGTTACCACATTATTCCAACTGGATTAACAGACCCAAATATATTAACCAACCAAGTTTACAAAAACAACAATCACACCCTCTGCACCCTCTATCTTCCCCTGTTACTCCCCAGACCTCGCCTCCCCCTAGTCTCTCCTCTTGTCCACTCCACTGTGGCGTGTTTCCAATGGGCGGTCTGTCCTGGATTGAGGGCCTCTCACTCACTGGTCCTGCTGCCGGTGTTCTGCCTCCCTCATCGCCCTCAGGCCTTTGCTCAACCTACATCATCACTGTGAGGTTTCCTAGACGTTAGTTTTCTCAATCACACTTTTCAACCACCTATCATATCAAACATATTATCTATTTTCCATGTTAGCCACAACTTTATACGTAACACCTTAAAAAAAAATTCAGATGCCTTCCAAATAGGAGAATCGACAAATCAACTGAAACAGTGATACGATGGAATGGTATTGAGCAATAAAAATAAACATTTGATACACACAAGTGTATTACTTTTTCTATTGATGTCATGACAAATTACCACAAGTAGCTTATAACAAGTGTATGATCACATAGTATTTTCCACACATTTGACTTATGTCTTTTGTTTATCATCTTCCCGCTCCATCCCCAATAGAATATAAGCTCTATCAAGACATATATTTTTGCCCTTGTTTTTTCTCTACTGTAAACTCAGAGTTAGGATAGTGCCTGACATATAGTCGATGGTGAGAAATACCCCCAGAATTATAAGACATCTCATATCAATGATAGTTTCTTTTTCCCAAATGCTTGAGAGAGATGGAAACTAAGAGCTGTTTCCAGTTTGAAGAATGAAGTGAAGTCACTTTTTTGATATACTAATTTTCCAGACCAGAAAAGTTAGAGTAACAAATTTAGTTTAGTAGATTAACTGAAATAACTAATGGATTTTCAAGTCCCAATGAAAATAAATCCCATTATGGTGCACTCAATGTGCTGACGTGCACAGAGCAGGTAGAAGGGTTTGCCAGTATCAATGCTCAGTCAATACTCTGTTGTCAATTACTCAACAATTCTCCCCAAGTTCTTTTGCCTAGTTCAACAGCTGGAACAAAAGACACCAGTTGGGCAAAGTTCTTCCAATGAGAAAACTTCCAAATAGGAGAGGAAGGGTCTCAAAAACCACCAAGCAAGCCAAAGCCACCATGGCAGTAAAGTAGATAAGGCCTTATATTGAGATGCAAGTATGCACAGCTGTAGAATTTCCAGAACACTGCAGTCCCTGACGGACCAGAGAACTGCCTCATGTTGGGGCTGAGAGTGAATGGTGTGAGGCAAAACATACACCATTGGTACCAGCAATGCAGTAGTTTAAGCAGATGCTTTAGAGAGATCAAGACACCTACTCGTGGAGAGCAGGCCAAAGCATCCAAAAGTATCTGCAAACAAGTGCTATTACCGCGGTTTCTCTGCTCCAGCTCAGATTCCCTAAGTAAGACAGCAGGAGTAAGCCTCAATCTGTCACCAATTGCCACAACCTGAGAACCCAAAGGGTATTTGGTAATGCATTCCCTTAACAGAAACCAAGCATCCAGACTGCTGGACATAATCAAGCTTAACTCTACCTGCCACCACACAGCCAATTTTACCACTCCGGCTTGCTAGTACGATAATCAGTTTGAATCCAGGGATGGTATATAGTATTAGCAGCTTAGCCACCAGGCACCACCTTTTCTGGCTGTCTAGATGGCACAGAAACAATTGCAAAAGGATACCAGAGCTATTCACATGAGAGAATGTGTCCAGGTAGCCCAAGAGAAAAGGTAATCAGATTTTTTTATGCTGTTTCTTTTTTTCACAGAAGAAATGTGATCCCTAGTCTGGTGGCCTCAAAGCAACTTTCAATATGTGTTTTGCACTATGTTTTCCAGATCTGTGCCAAGTGCTTAATAGGCCTCATCAAAGTAAATTACCATCTCTGATTATTGATTAAATAGATCTTATGCACTGATTAGGGTCTCTTTCTTTACACCCTGCCAAGCTTTTTGCTAAGTTTCTCTTGTCAGTATTCTCTTTTACCTCTCTTGGCTCTTTCCTGATTGGGCAACATTTAGATTTAATAATGATGCTTTATATTATGGAATTTTTTCTCAAGTATCATAAATAAAATAATCAAATAGAAAAAAGAGCACGCATATGTTGAAACCCAAATGTATGTCTACATTCTATAATCCTGGTCCAGTTGATTAGTTGATATTCATAAAGATCAAATAGTAGCCTCCATTAGTGATATATTTTATTGTTCATAATAAAAATCAAGAAAGATATACTAAACACTACTGCAGGGGGTTTTTTTAGCAAATTATCTGCATTTGCCCTTCTGTAGACACAGCTAAAATTAGCCATTAGATCTCTTCCAATGAATTCAGCTAAATCATCATAACAAGCATAGTTATTGTGCTAAAAGACATTAAGAGTCATCATTTTTCATTTCCAACAGGGGGTAAAAAACTGTTCTTTTATTTCTAATGGATGGAAATGGAACTAAAACTGGGAAGTAATAGTCCTAAGTGATAATGCTAATAGTAAATATGACACTTACATAATCATTCTAAAATAAATAAATGGGAGAGATATAAAGGGTCCTCTTCTTCAGTCATGAACCCTTCGATAGCTTTCAGAATGAACCCAGGTAAAGACTCAAGAAAATACTGAGGTTTGCTCTCCTGATACCATTAGGAATCAAATCAAGTCTGTTCCTAATCACAGTTTTTTTTTTTTTGAGTAAATGTGCCCTTTGTTCCTACTTCAATTCAAGAGGAACTTTATTTTTCTTCTACCCAAGAGAGAAAAAGATAGCAATCACAGAATTAATAAAACTTCTCAACAACATATGTATACACCATCATCAAGTAAAACTAGAACTCATGGTATTGATTATCATTTCAGTAAGTCTTACCAGTAGGTCATACAAACCTACTAAGCTCACCGACATTCACTAAAAGTCTAAAAGAAGATCAACTGCATTTTTTCTCAAGTTAAATAGAAGGATAATAGTAATTATTTATTTTTATATGATGTGTTGCATCACAAATAACTTTGTCGCTATGATATACTATATTCACTGCAATAAGGATTGGGGTATTTTTTGGTCTGGAATGACCAAACTGCAAGAAAGATTTTTTTCTTGGGAGGGGGAGGCTGCTTTGTATGTTTAACTCCAGACACCTCAGACTGTGTAGTTTTCCAGAAAATATTTCCCTGAACATCCAGATGAACCCCTAATGGTCCCATATTCACTTATTGGTTTGGCATGCATATGACATTTTTCCTATTCACACACACACACACACACACACACACACACACACACACACACACACACCGAGCAGTTAAGCACGAAGATGGCTAAGCTTAGAGTGCCTAAGATCAGAGTGTGTAGAAATCAATCAATAACCCTGGGCTGCGTGGTGAAATGAATCAAATGCAGTTAGGAGGCTGAAAAAAATTGACTTTGGCTCTGCCATCCAAATTCTCCAGGCATTTGCCTGACTTTGTGACAAAACCTAAATGTTTGACATGGGTCCAGTGGTTTGAGCTACAGTGCTGCGCCGACAAAGGAAAACAGAGAATCAGTGTAGCAAGTAACTGGGTCGAAAAGTGAGCTTAGCAAAATATGGGGTTTTGTCTCACTATCTGTGTGATTATCTCACGCATTTATTTCTTTGTACAGACATAGCTTTAGGCTAGGTTCCAATGATTTCTTTAAAAACTGTGACTGGTAAAGTTGATTCAGATGTGGGGGCTAGATGAATGAGCAGATTTCTGGGTCAGACCCCAGTCGATCAACAAATATTGAGGCACACTGTGTGCTTACTTCCTATCTGGGGGACAAGAGCACACCAGGAGTGTGAGCCATTGTCTCATCTTTCATGTACACAAAAGTAGCCAGGAATGTAGACCAGCAGCAAAGAGAGGCAGTGATTTTTCTTTTTCTTTTTCTTTCTTTTATTTTTCGTGGGGGGGGGGTGTATGGGAGATTGAACCCAGGGGCATTTTACCACCGGACTACATCCCCTAACCTTTTTACTTTATTTATTTATTTTTTTAATAGTACTGAGAATTGAACACAGGGGCATTCTACCTCTGACTTACACCCCCAGCCCTATTTTACTTTTTATTTTGAAACCAGGCCTCACTAAATTGCTTAGGGCCTCACTAAATTGCTGAGACTGGCCTCAAACCTGCAATCTTCCTGTCTCAGCCTCCCAAGTACTAGGATTACAGGAGTGCACCACCGTGCCCAGCTCACATGGTTATTAAACACCAGGCCCTAGGGCCAAACTACAGGGGTTTGAATCCCAACTCTGCCATGTTATTTCTGATGCTTTGAATATGTCCCCATCTGTAAAGTGAGCATAATAATATTTACCTCATAGTGCTATTTGATAGCTTAGAAGACTGAATCAAAAAAGGTATGCCATCGACATTCTATTTGTTGAATGAACAAATGAATGAATGAATAAATAAAGTTCTGTGCACAATTTTTAAAATACAATGGTCCAGGGTATAAGAATTCTGAATTAAAGTTCAGTGTCCATGACTCATGTGTGTGAGCTTGAACCAGTTACAGACTTCCTGAGATTTAATTCCTTGTACTTAAAAATAAGGGCCTAACAAGAAAGAAGTGAATTAATGGAATTACTATCATAAACAGCATGTACATGTGAAAATATACCAACATCATTCTTGGTACTTCATATGGGTGGGGGGAGGCAGGGGGGGGGACACTAAGAGCTGTGTGCATATATGTTAACATCAAATAGATATTCATTGCGATGTAAGACTCCAATGCACCAATAAAAGCATGTTAAAAAGAAAATAAGGGCCTAAGATAGGAGATCTCAACACAATATGTTAGGTTTGATTATAATTATATAATTACACATTCTTAGATAAATAGAGAAAAGGGATATCAGTGAAGGCTGAAGTAAGGTTATCTACCTGGGAGAAATACATTGACAGGTAGGCGCGGAAAACAAACATGAAAAGACACTGAGAGGGAAACTAGTGGAGCAGATGGCAGCAACCAGCAAGAGAACATTCCAGCCTCTTTGGAGCCTTCATATAAGGAAGTATGAAGAAGTGGGTTTTTACAAGAAGGATGAGGCCTGTATGTGCAGAAAAGGGTTCCTTTGCAAGCCAATAAGAACTGAGGTCTCCCAAACATTTTTTGAGAAGGGGAATAATAGCATAAAATTGGTGATTAGAAAAGATTAATTTTATAAGGTTATGCAGGATAAATTGGAGGAGTAAAGATAACAAATTCAATTATAGTTTCTAAAATTGACTATTAAAATACTGCTCAGAAAAAAATCCAATGGCTATCATAGCTACCTCAGCATAAGACTGATTAGTCTATGATTAAAACTTAAATTTAATCATATGTCCTATTTTTCCTATATTACATTGGTAGGTAAGAAATTAATAAAATCACATGATACAATTAAAAATTTAACACATAGGTGTATATGTGTACATCTGTATTTATTAGATCAAGTACCATATGGTAGATGCAAAATGATGCATTCAAATAATGTTCTGTCTACATATCTCTCCTCAAAGATAAACATAATGTGAATTAAGTGAAATCTTACAGATTAATTAGAACCTAAGATTTCTAGATAACCTCGGTTGTGTCACATAACATTCAAGCCATGTGAAAGGAAACAAAACACTTGCAAACTATCATTGAGCACAGGGAAAAAACAGAGAAGGCAAATTTTAGAGATCAAAAAAGTTTGCTAAACCGGGCGTGGTGGCGCACACTTGTAATCCCAGTACTTGGGAGGCTGAGACCGGAGGATCTGGGTTTGTGGCCAGGCTCAATTACTTAGTGAGGCTCTCTGCAACTTAGTGAGACCCTGTTTCAAAATAAAGAATAAAGAAAATGAGCCACACTCTTGTTTTTCTACTGTTCACATTAAGAGAATAAGATGGATTCCCTCAAAAAGTTAGGAGAATGTTAGCAACCAAAGCATTTGCAAATCAATCAAAATAATTCACCATACTAACAATCTAAAAAAGAAAACCCATATGATTATCTTAATAGACACACAAAGTATTTGATAAAATATAGCAACCATTTCTTATAAAATTCTCAACAAACTAAGAATGTAAGAAAAATATCTCAATTTGCTAAAGGATATCTACAAAGAACCTGCAGCTAATGTTATATTTCTTGGTGAAAAGTGGAAAATATCCCCCCACCCAGATCAGAAAAAAGACAAGAACGTGTGCTATCACCACATTTATTTAACACTGTACCAGAGTTTCTATTCAGTGCAACCAAGCACAAAAAACTAGTAAAGACATAAGGAAGAAATAAAACTTTATTTGCAAAAGACATGATTCACAAAAGTATATGTAAAAATTTGATGAAGTCTACCAAAAGGGAAAAAAAAACTCCAGAACTTATCTCTTAATTTTAAAATGTTTTAGATAAAAGATCAAAATACTAAAAATCAATTGTATTAAATGGCTAACAAATATAGGAAGCATGTTCAATATCATTAGCCATCGAAGAAATGTAAATCAAAACTGCAATGAGACATCTTTGCACATATAACAATATATAACATTAGCTGCAGGTTCTTTGTAGATATCCTTTAGCAAATTGAGATATTTTTCTTACATTCTTAGTTTGTTGAGAATTAGAGTGGCTACTACAAAAACAAACAAATAAAAACGCATGCTGGTGAGTATGCAGAGAAAAAGGAACCCTCTACATTGCTGGTGGGAATATTAATTAGTACATCCTTTGTGGAGAACAGTAAGAAGTTTCCTCAAAACACTGAAAACAGATCTAATCTAGCTCTCTCACTTTGGGGTAGACATCCAACGGAAAAGAAGTCAGCATTAAAGCCGGGCATGGTGGCACACACTTATAATCCCAGTACTTTGGGAGGCAGAGACCGGAGGATCTGGGTTCGTGGCCAGCCTCAGCTCTCTCTCTCTCTCTCTCTCTCCTTAGTGAGGCCCTCCGCAACTTCATGAGACCCGGTTTCAAAATAAAGTATAAAAAATAGGGCCAGGGGTGTAGCGCAGAGGTAGAAGGCCCCTGGGTTCAATCCCCAGTACTGCAAAAAAAAAAAAGAAGTCAGCATTACAAAGAGACACCTGCATGGAATTAACCTAGGTACCCATCAAATGATAAATGGATAAAGAAGACGTGACAGGGAGACAGAAGGAAATATGTTTAGCCATAAAGAAGAATGAAATCCTGTCATCTATAACAAAATGGATGGAACTGGAGGACACTATATAAAGTGAAATAAGCCAGACATAGACAAGTACTGCAGGTGCTCTCTCATACGTGGAAGCTAAAAGAAAATCAATCTGAATGCAGAATCATGATTCATAAGGGAAGGGGTGGAGACAAGAAGATATAAGGGATTGGATCATTGGAACCCAAACACAGTTAAGTAGAAGAAATAAGTTCTGGTGATCCACAGCACAGTGGGATGACCATAAGTCACAGTAACCTATTACATACATTATAAAGAAATGGAGAGCCCAGCGTGGTGGCGCACGCTTGTAATCCCAGTACTTTGGGGGACGGAGACCAGAGGATCCGGTTTCGCGGCCAGCCTCAGCTCCCTCTCTCTCTCTCTCTCTCTCTCTCTCTCTCTCTCTCTCTACTTAGTGAGGCCCTCTGCAACTTCGTGAGACCCGGTTTCAAAATAAAGTTGCATATTTTAAGTATACTGTGTGTCAATTATACTTCAATAAAACTGTTTTCTTAAAGGGATCTGACTTCCAATCCCATTTTTCTTTCCACAACCCTCTCACATCTGGCATGCAGGTATTTAATTAAGTAAATATTTATTGACTCTTCCATATCCTAGACCTTGCACTTGGCATTAAGAACACACAGAGAGAGAGAGAGAGAGAGAGAGAGAGAGAGAGAGAGAGATCAAGTGAGCTGCTAGAAAGCTTATTTACAAAATAAATTCATATGAAGACTGTAGAAGCATTGTTATGCCCTTTTTCTGTTTTAAATTTTTGGTCCTTACCCTAATTTTCTAGCTTATTCTACTTAATTATATCTCTGGATTCTTGGACCTCTTTGAATTCTCTCTAAAACAAGATGAGGATTAAATAAACATAAATGGCTATGACATGGAATTTGCCCTCAAGAAACTTGCTACAAAGAATAGGCAGTCCTTCTTTCCAGGTACCTTGCATCCAAGAGAGGAAGACAGGTATGTACACTAATAATTATACTACAAGTCTTGATTCAGTGATACCAGAGAGGTATTAATTCCTTCAAACTTAAAAAAATGTTATAGAAGGGAGCACTTGAGGAGGCAGTGCTTAATTTTGACAAAAGTCAATAAAAGTTTAAAGAGAAGAGAGAACTTTAAGCTGGGTTTTGAAGGAAGTGCTGATTTTCAGTGAGCAAAGGTGGAGGAAGAATGTCATAAATAAAAGAGTGAATGTGAGAAAGACCAGCGTATATTCTTGAGCTAAAAAACAATATAATCGGCAGGGCCCAGTAGTGCATGCCTGGAATCCCAGTACTTGGAAGATTGAGACAGGAGAATCACAGGTTTGAGGCCAGCATATGGGAAACTTAGTGAGACCCTATTTAAAAATAAAAAATAAAATAGAGTGGTGGGTAAGGCTCAGAGGTGGACCACCTCTGGGTTCAAACCCCAGTAACACACTCACACACACACACACACACACACACACACACACACAGTGCGCACGCACGTACGTGCGCGCACACACACACACACACACACACACACAACCAGTCTAATGAGATGAAATAGGCTGCCAACACTAGCACTAGCTGTGGGGTATTGTGGAGTTATTTAACCTCTCCAGGTTCCAGTGCCCTTAACTATGAAGTGGAGATAATTACACCATTACATCTACTTACAGGGGTTCTTTAAAGGACTAAAAGAGAAGCAATACAAAGCACCCAGCATTGTGTGTATCACACACCAAATGCTTACAAAACCGGCAGCAGTTATTATTATTACAAAGCCAGCATCCAAGGGAGCAAAGGGGAAGAGAGAAATTCATCTCATTCACATTTTTATAGTGACAAGTTGTTGTCCCAGTAGCTTCATGAATACACACATTCAGTTATAAAATGGCATCATTCTTTCTAAAAATAATTCTGACTTCACCTGGTCTGCTAAAAAAAAATTTTATTAAAAATGTGGGGGTGGGGAGGGGAAGCACAGATGGTAATTTCATGCTTGAGAATTCAGTCCTTCTCATTTGAGTTGAAAAGATAAAACAGACCTTATGGATCTCTTCCTCTATCTGTGTGTCTTTGGCTAGGAAAAAAATAATAATAGTCTTACCATGACTCAAAGTTGTGTAATTCTAAAGAATTCCTCTTTAAGTTTTATAGAATTATGTTTCTGGAAAGGATTATCTTGTTCAAACCTCCCATTTGTAGGCCAATAATGCAATAAACAAAAAAATGCCTTAAACAAACCTACCAACAAACAAAAACCCACTCACAACCTGCGGCACGCCACATTGTGATTTCAGGGACAAGAATCTCAAAGGAGATCAGTGAAACTCCCCAAATCATTGTGTCATTGAAAATTAGACATAAATTGAGAATGGTCACAACAAAGACTGAATAGAGATTAATGTACTTGGTATGATGAGGTGCAATCCAACCTGAAGGCCAAAAGACTGAGCGGATCAGAAAAGGCAACGGGTGTGTTTGCTCTACAAAGACTGATTGCCTCAGACAGATTGGTATGCTGTTAAATACATGTTTTAAAAACTAGAAGTTATCATGTAGACTAGGAGTAGAAATACATTTCCTCATTTTCCTATCCCAATTCCAGCTTTGTATGTCTACTCCTAGCCCATATGATCTCTGGAAATTGGGCTAATGAACTTTAAGAATTCACATCCAGCTCTTTCTCTTCAACATGGAGGTAGCCGAGCAGGTCAGTGGTGCAGATGTGACATGCAGATCTTTGTGAGGACCCTGACGGGCAAGACTATCACCCTCGAGGTCCAGCCCGGTGACACCAACACCAAAATCCAATACAAGGAGGGCATTCATTCCACCTGCTGGAGGACAGCCCCACTGCCTCAGACCACAGCATCCGGGTCTACCCTGCACTCGGTGCTTCACCTGCAAGGTGGCATCATCCAGCTGTCCCTGCGCCAGCTGCCCAGAAGGACCATGCGACAAGGTATTCTGCCCGCTGGCACCCTCCCCCCAAGTGCTGTCAACTTCCACAAGAAGAGCGGCCACACCAGCAATCGCTGCACCTATAAAAAAGGCCAAATAAAGCCCCTGCACGGGCTGCTCCTTCCCTGCAGGTCAGCCTCCTGCCCACGCCCCATAGTGGCTTTGAGGCCTCAATAAAGTTTCCCTTATATTGAAAAAAAAATGAATTCTTAGAACCCTTGAACAAGCAATTTTTTCTTAGAAGAGTAGCATAAATCTTTTTAATACAAGAAAGAAGACACTTGATTTGACATAGGAGACATTCTATAGATAGACCTGAACATTTAAAGCTATTGAGAAAGCACAATATATGTAAAAAGAAAGTATATTAGCCAGGCGTGGTGGCACATGCCTGTAATTCCAGTACTCGGGAAGCTGAAATGAGGATCCCAGGTTCAAGACCAGGGACTCAGCCACCTAGTGAGACCCTGTTTCAAAGAAAAAAATTTTTTCAAAAAAGGGCTGGGGATATAGCTTGAAGGTAGAATGCCTCTGGGTTCAATCCCCAGTACCACACACAAAAAAGTATATTAATAACGTGGGAAACTAATTATCATAATTAGCTTTATATATTATAGAATATTCCACAGAAATAGTAAGAAAAGGGTTCTAAAAACAAGTAAAGGCTTGTTTCCAAGGGCATTTGTTTTCCAAAGTGGAGCTATAATCTATAGAGATAGATTATAGATGTGGTCATAAATATAGATAAAAATAAATATGTACTTTTTTCATCCTTTTCAGGACGCTTAAAGAATATGTCTGAGACTTTCTATATGGGCATACAAGCTGAGTACTTGAAAACCTCATTGGGATGAAGAAAATTCCTATGTCTCCTTCAACCCAGGATCTATTCCACTAAAGACTTTAAAGGTACATGAGGTGCAGTTTTCATCAAAAATATTTTCAATACATAAATTCTTATTAGAAGAGATTAGATAACCAGAAGGATCAAAATATATTTATTTTATTAAACAAAACATAGCAATTAACATATGTCAGGTATATTTATTAGCATTTCAGAATATCATCATTTACATGAATCCTTAAGACTACCCCAAAATGAAAATTCTTTTATTATCTCCAATTCACAGATGAGAGAACTGAGACCCAGGCAGATGAACAAACTTGCCGAGGCTCACGTAGCTACCAAGCACTGAGCTTTGAACATGGAACACTTGCCTCCAAAATTCATATGTGTCATCACTTCATAATATTGCATATTTTTTCTTGGGAGAGCTTCAGTTTGGGGATAAAACTCTGAACATTTCTGTTTTTCTACAGAATACTGAGAGATATTTACTTATATAAGTAAGTATACTTATATAAGTAATAAGTATACATTACTTATATGATATAAGTAAAAAGCTATTCCACAGGCAAAACCAATAGTTTTATGGGAGAATTTCCCTAAAAAAACATATTAAATGCCTTTTTTTTATTAATAATCACTTTGGAGTAACTACTTGAAGAGCTAATCATACCATATACCCCTTTAGGAGAGATGGTGATAAACTTCCAGTACATGAGCTCATCCATTGTGTAAATATTTCTGAAAGGCCAGTGGCAGGTGGTATACCTGGTTTATGAGTGAAAACAGAGACATGGTACTTCTCAGTCACTTCACTGACAGGTCTTTGAAAGGGAGATAGGAATGCGGCATAGCCATGGGTAGCAGCCAGTGAGTCTTCTCACCTTCATCCATCCTGATCTGGAAGAAGGGAGCCTGGAACATCTATGAGACTTCCTGCAGAAGAGGAACTATCAGTAACAAGGCCCACAAGCAGTAAGAAAGAAGAAAAAAAGCTTTCTCTGAAGAAAGCATTTTAGCTGGAGCCGGACGTGGTGATGCACACATGTAATCCCAGTACTTGGGAGGCTGAGACAGGAGGCACACAGGTTTGAGACCAGTGTGCGCTAACTTAATGAGACCCTGTTCCAAAATTTAAAAAGGGATAGGTATGTAGCCCAGAGGTAAAATGACCCTGGGCTCAATACCCATTACCCCCCCCAAAAAAAAATCCTCAAAGAAAGCAGGCCAGGTCAACACCATGACTATGGATGAAACAGCATTTAATGTAATTAACTCCTTCTTCACAAAGGTCAAAGTCATTCTCAAAATGATTGCCCGAATCAGGGTTTTCATAACAGGTTGAAAACTATGACTCAAACCCACACCCAGAAAAAGGTGGCTTCTCTTTTCTCAGGTCTTTAATGGATGGTCTTATAGCTGCCTAGAAGGAAGTACTCTAGCATTTCTTTTTTTGTTTTTTTTTGCGGTACTGGGGATTGAACCCAGGGGGGGTTCTACCTCTGAGCTCCACCCCCAGCCCTATTTTTTATTCTTTCATTTTGAAATAGGGTCTCACTAAGTTGCGGAGGGCCTCACTAAGTAGCTGAGGCTGGCCGCAAACCCGGATCCTCCAGTCTCAACCTCCCAAGTACTGGGATTACAGGTGTGCACCACCATGCCTGGCTATGTACTCTAGCATTTCTCAAACTGATTTTTTTCTATCTTTCAACTCAAGAGAACAATTTAGCTTGAGAAACTGTGCTTTGTGTGTGTGTGCATCTATAGAGTTATACAGTCACTCCCTTTTCAGACTTCTAAAATAAACAGACCAGCACCAGGCACACGAGGCTCCACTCAAGGAGCGCTGTGCTCTGGGGTGAGGGTGAAGGTCAGCACAGCCCCCATCGCTCCTCTCTGCACTAATGTCCCCAACTGAATGAACATGCAGAGCATGATGCTCGCTCTGTCCTCCTCTGCAGACTCCAGCACTGAGGTATGTGCATGAAGCATGAATAGCTAGCGTTGCCCTAGGCTGACTATTCCTAATTGTATTGTTTTGCTGCTCTGCTTGGTTCAGTTAGCTGATGCATTAACTGTGTAACAGCATAGAAAATAAAATATAAAAACATGTTTGTTTAAGCACTGGCTTCTTGACTGCTTTCTTTGAATATTTCCAAGGCCAGCAGTCAAGTGAAATGAGTGGCAAATATACCAGCAAGGTGAGGGAGACATTCCCCCAGTTTTATTTATCCTGCTTTTATACTTACATCGCTAACACTGGAATGTGATCATCCTTCTCAGGCTTTTGAATCCCACTAGGGCATTGCTTTTACCTGTTTATAAAAGATTTACTTGAAAGCAGTCTTCAAAAATTTGGAAGTTATTACAGTAAAAATTTATACAGTAAGTTATCCAGTAGTAATATAGTAAGTAAGAAGTCTTAGAATAAATGGAATTTCATTACTTTCAGAGTAAAACTTAAACTGCCTAAAAAGTCATATAAAGGCTCTTGATAATATGACCACAGGTTAGCTGTCCAGCTTCAACATTAACCGTACCTTCTTCTTCCTCAACCCAACCTAACCCCAAATAAATATGTGATCATTATTCGAACTGGAAGAAATTATGCAATATCCTCTATTCCTTGTGCTTTCTGTAAGCCACAGCATATGCTGATATATGTTATTTGTATTAGTTATGGTAGGCTAACTGAAAACGAACAACCCCAGCATTTGTCATTTAACAAATTAAGGCTTATTTCTCACTCAAGTCACGATCCAATTCAAGTCGCAGTGGTTTGGGGTTCCAGGTCGTCACTAAGGAACCCAATCCTCTTCCTTTCAGTAGCCTCTTGGGCAGCCCTTCTCAATCAGGTTCCACAGGAGACTTAGGCTGCAATGCCCATCGGCAAACCCTGGACGTGAAGAAAGAGCCATCTCCTCCTACACATCTAGAATGATGCTAGCTAAATACTATCCTTGCAAAAAATTGAGAAAATCATCATAACATCATTTTTCGGTAGGGATTAATTCCCTATGAACCCTTCAGGGATGCTGCACCCAAAGACATGGTCCTTCAACATTGGCCACATGTTAGCATCTCCTGGGCATTAAGGCTAAAAGCCACTGATCTGAGGCCTTCGTGTTTTCAGTTAGATCATCCACATCCAGCTCACAAAAGAAGGATGAGGAAGAGAGGTAAAAGAAAATGCAGCCGGTGTGGTGGCGCACGCTTTTAATCCCAGTACTTGGGAGGCTGAGACCGGAGGATCACAGGTTTGTGGCCAGCCTCAGCTACTTAGTGAGGCCCTCTGCAACTTAGTGAGACCCTATTTCAAAATAAAGAATGAAAAATAGGGCTGGGGGTGTAGCCCAGAGGTAGAATGCCCCTGGGTTCAATCCCCAGTACCGCAAAACAAATAAATAAATATAAATAAATAAAAGAGAATGCATGGAAAAATCTCTTAGAACTGATATACAAATTCAGCAAAGTAGCATGATACAAAATCGATACACAAAAATCAGTAGCTTTCCTATATGCCAATAATGAACTTAATGAGAAAGAAATCAGTAAAGCAATACCATTCACAATAGCCTCAAAACAAAACAAACACCTAGCAATAAACCTAACTACGGAGGTAAAAGACTTCTACAATGAAAATTATAAAACACTGAAGAAATTGGAAAAAAAAAAGAAATTGAAGAAAAGCCTAAAAGATGGAAAGACCTCCCATACTCACAGATTGGGAGAATTAATATTGTTAAAATGGTCATCTACAGCAATCTATAGGTTCAATGCATTCCCTATCACAATACCAATGGCTTTCTTCACAGAACTAGAAAAAACAACCCTAAAATTCATATGGAGAGAAAAAAAGATCCTGAATAACCTGGAAAATAAAGCAATCCTAAGCAAAAAAGAACATTGCTGGAAGCATCACAATACCTGATTTCAAAATACACTATAGCTGGGTGTGGTGGCGCACACTTGTAATCCCAGTACTTGGGAGGCTGAGACCAGAGGATCCGGGTTCGCGGCCAGCCTCAGCTACTTAGTGAGGCCCTTTGCAACTTAGTGAGACCCTGTTTCAAAATAAAGAATAAAAATAGGGCTGGGGGTGTAGCTTGGAGGTAAAATGCCCCTGGGTTCAATCCCCAGTACTGAAAAAAAACTACATTATAAAGCCATTGTAACAAGAACAGCATGGTATTGGCATAAAAACAGGTAAACCAGTAGAATAGAATAGAGGATGCAGAACTAAAATCATGAATCTACAACCATCAGATTCTGTGACAAAATCTTCAAAAACGTACATTGCAAGAAAGATAGCCTCTTCAACCAATGGTGCTGGCAAAATGGGACATGCACCTGCAGAAAATTGATCCTTATCTCTCACCCTGTGCAAAAATCAACTCAAAGATCTTAATGTGAGAACTGAAACTTTGAAACTGCTGGATAAAAGCATAGGGGAAACAATTCAAGATACTGGTAGGTAACATAGCTTAGGAAATAATAGCAAGAATTGACAAATGGAAATACATCAAGTTAAAAAGGAAATGATCAACAGAGTGAAGAGACAGCCTGCAGAATAAGAGAAAATCTTTGCCAGCTCTTCATCTGACAGAGGACTATTACTCAGAATATATCAGAACTCAAAAAAGTTAACACCAAAAGGATGTGTAATCTAATCAGTAAAAGGTCAGATGAACTGAAAAGAAGTTTGAATGGTGCTCTAGTCAGCATTCTTACAGCTGTAATCTAAAATATTGACCACATTACTTAAAGGAAAGAAGATTTATTTTCTTAAGGTTTCGGGCTCAGTCCATGTGAGGCTGGAGCTGAGAATCTCAGAGCATGGCAGTGGGAGGTGGGAAGAGGGAGAGCACATGAACTGTGCTCCTCACATCATGGAGGCCGGAAGCAAGAGAGAGAGGGCAGGGAAAGGAAGAACCATATATAATCCCCAAGGCCACACCCCCAGGGATCCACCCCCTCTAGCCACCCCCTATCAGCCCAAGCCACCACCCAGATAAATCTACTACAATAGATTTATCTACTGCTGGGATTACAACCCTTGAGACTCAACTACATCAACTCCGAACATTAATAAATGAGCTCTTTAGGGGACATTTTATATCTAACTATAACAAATGATCAATAAATATGTGAAAAATATGCAACATCTTTAGGGATCAGGGAGATGCAAACCAAAAGTACATTGAGATTCCATCTCACCCCAGTTAGAATGGCTATTATCAAAAACAAAATTTAATAACAAATGCTGGCAAAAATGCAGGGGGAAAGTAGTACTTTTACATTTTTGGTTGAGATATAAATTAGTGCAGCCACTATGAAAACAGTATGGAGGTTCCTCGAAAGACTAAAAGTAAAACTACCATATGATTCAGCTTTACCAGTCCTGGGTCTACACCTGAGGGAATCAAAGTTGGCATACAAAAGAGATACCTGCAGACTCATGTTCATCACATCACTGTTCACAATAGACAAGTTACAGAGTCAGCCATCAATGGATGAATGGATAAAGAGCATGCAGAATATATCCACAAAGAAGTATTATTCAGTCTTGAAGTAGAATGAAATCATGACGTTTGTAGGAAAATTGATGGAACTGGATATTATTATATTAAACAAAATAAACCAGACTCATAAAGACAAGTAAATCATATGTTTTTCTCATATGTGGAATCTGGGGGGGGGGGAGAGATGATGTAAAATTATCAGGACTCTCAGGTAAAGGAAAGGGGACCAGGGATAGGGGAGACTTGATAGGAGAGGGTAATAGGAAAAGCAGATCTGATCAAAGCATGCTATGTGTATGTATGGAAATTTCACAATGAAACCCATTATTTTGTATAATTAATATGTGCTACTAATTATAATGAAAAAGAAGAAAGTGAATGAGTAGAAAATTACACAGGAAGTATCGCTGTGGGTTAAGCCTAGAAATGGCATGAAAGACTCTGTCATCTCTCTGTTGGCCATGACACAGTCACATGTCACCATGTCTCTGCAATCAGACAGGACATGTAGCTTCCTAATATTTATCCAGAAGGAAAAAGAAATGGAAATATCCTCCCTTTACCTGGAGAGATTGTTCCTTCCCCTCCCCACCTCCCCTGTGTTGTGTTGTTGCATTTGGCTAGACCTGTTGTCCTCTGTAACAATCATTATCTGCTCTAGAAAACCTTCTCCCTCCATCCTCCAAAATTCCTTAGGGACACTTTCATCAGAGCACCTATCCTGGTTAGCTTCTATACCTCTCCAAATTTCTACTGTTTATTCCTCATGTCCCTCACAGCTCAGGATATACAACAGATGCTCATTATATTTCAACAGCAAATGGATGAAAGTGCCAAACTGTATTTTCCATATATGTGCATCATAACTAAAGACTCTGCATTAAACTGTGTCTTAGATCTAATAAACTTAGAAGGTTTAAAAGTGAAAGACTTGTTCAGGGGGATAAAATAACAAAGACTATGGGGATGGTTTTATACCTGACTATATAATCTATTGTTTGATTGTTCTTGTAACTTATATCCTTCTTCTTCCACTTTCAAATAAAAATAGGGTGACAGATTTATAAAGAAATATACTTCTTTTTATATCTCAAAAACCTCTTCTCACTGAAAACAACATAAAAACATTCTCCTTCTTCCAAAGTACAAGGAAATGCTGGAAACGCCATGGAGAAGAGACTATCTTTTTCCTTCTGCATTTCATTGTAGCTGCCCTACATTTACCAAAACTATTGCCATTTCTCCAACTACATAGGTTTGTTACTTATAGCAACTATAAACAAGCATCATTATGTTTTGTATGGAATTTTAAACAATGATTTCCTTCCTTCCTTCCTTCCTTCCTTCCTTCCTTCCTTCCTTCCTTCCTTCCCTACTGTCCTGTGAGAGTTGAAATGAAATGCTACATAACACATCAAATCACCTGGTAAGGTAGGTAAGTAAAATTGCTATATATTTCTCAGTCTCCATACTAAGAAATCCCATGGAGTTTCACTTTCAGTAAAAAGGATGGCTATTAACATAAACAAATAAAAATAAGCATTAACTGAAAACATAGAAGTAAATCTCCTAAAGAGCAGGAAGAGAAAATAAAACATCTTTTCAACATCATTATTCTCATGTTTCCTGACTGTTGACTTCCCTATAACCATCATTTGTTTTGAAACTTGTAAGTTTGGGTAACTGAAAGGAAAAGAAAATCTTTCAAATTAGAGATGAGAGGTGGCAATATTCCCAAAATCAAACAGAACTCTTTCCATATTCAAAGTGCCAAGTTTGAAAGTAAACTTTGAACATGGAAAGATAAATTAATTCACTTAGAACATCCTGCTTCTAAAGAAAAACAACATTCTAGCGGCTTGTAGACTCTTAAATGGCCATTTCTAAACACTCTGATGATTCAAGTATGAATAAGTTAAAATGTTGTCAGTTAAATATTTTATGAAACACACATTGATTTAGAATTACCTAGAAAGAAAATATTTTTTGCCAAAGACAAAATACAAGTAAGGTATTTAGTATCTATTTAAGGCTTCAATGTTTTCAATATGTTGCCTGTATGAAATAGAGCCCTGTTGAAATAATGAAACACAAGGGGGTTCTGGTGTTTCTGTAATGTTTGGTGGTAAATGTGGGTCTCAGGCTGTGCTATAGGAAAACCCAGACCAGGGTCAGGTCGTGAATCAGTATCAGGGAAGCAATAGGGAAAGTCAGGTCCTGGCCTGTAGGCAAGAGGAGGGAGTTAAGATGAAGCCGAGGTCTGGAACAAAGGTCAAGATTAAAAACAAAACAGAAAAAAAAAAATAGTGAAAAGGATACCAGGATGCAAAATAAAAAAAAAGAACTAATCAGAACCAAATTCAGAAATATTCGAAGGTTAATAAGTTAGCAAAAGACAACAGCATGAGGAGTAAACAAATAGCTATTCTATGATAGCACCAAACCAAATCTTACTCCCTTAGAGACATTATGAAAGAGATAGTACACACATCCCTAGTGGAATCGTGGTACATTTTCAAGTCATGGTCTTGTCATCTGACATCAGAAACTTTAGATTTCTGATAGTACAATAATTTTTTCATGACCTATTTCGTGGTTCACAAAATAAGATGAATTAATCATCATGACAATTGATTGTTTTGAGGATAATCTACTATCTTGTGTAACTTGTGAGTTATTTACAGTATATTGGTACTCAGCACTTTTTTTCTCATCTTCTTCTGTCATACCTTGGTTTATTACAAACACTGGAAAGTTAAAGAGCATATTCCTACCAGGTGTGGTAGCGCACGCTTGTAAACCCAGTACTTGGGAGGCTGAGACCAGAGGATCCGGGTTTGCGGCCAGCCTCAGCTACTTAGTGAGGCCCTCCGCAACTTAGTGAGACCCTGTTTCAAAATAAAGAACAAAAAAAAATAGGGCTGGGGGTGTAGCTCAGTGGTAGAATACCCCTAGGTTCAATCCCCAGTACCGCAAAATAAAAAGCATATTCCCAGAATTTTTTGCAGCTAACAAAGCACATCAGATTCACAAACCAGGTTCCACAAATTAGATGTGTGCCTGTGACATTTGGAAAGCAGAAATAAAACAGAGATCACATTTCTGTGGCTTTCAGAATGTTTTCTTCTGACATGCGAAGGTGTGGAGACGCCAGTGTCCATAGTTTTATAGCTATTGATAAGGAGTTGGAACCATAGGATCTGGGCTCATTTTCCCAATTCTGGGCAGATAGAGATGTAGCCATAGAAGTCGTTGTGATGTAATAGTGACATGGCATTGATGGGTGATTGACACCTGGTTCCCATGGCAGTCTTTGGACTCCCTGCCTTCCTAAAATGGGCAGAGGCAGCAGCTGTCCTGGGAGGCCAGTTGTATAGTCTCATTCCCAGAGACTTTCCTAGAGATCTGGCTGGTCCCCTGGTCCCTCTCTAGTCCTTCCAATAACTTCATGAGCACACAGTTAACCTGAATTACTGCTTCTAATATGCAAAGTGTTTTGTGTTTCAAGAACTGAGTCTTATTGATAGAAACCTCAGAATAAGTCTGTGGCTATCTATGAGTATACCTCTTCTACAGATTAGAAAACTGAGGCACTGAAAAGCTAAGTAAAAAGTAAATGAATCTGTAGATCTCCTTTGGTAGGACAGCCTAGGTGTCCATCAACAGATGAATGTATTACAAAATTATAGGGTATACATGGAATGCATACCCCATAAAAGAACAAAATTACATCATTTGCAGGGAAATGGATGGAATTGGAGAATATTATGCTAAGTGAGATTAGTCAGTCACAAAAAGTGAAAGGTTGGATGTTTTCCCTCATATATGGAAGCTAGGGAGAAATTGGGACACAGGAGGGACTCCAGACAAAGGAGGAGGAACCTTAGTGGAGTGAAGGAGGGGACCTAACTGAGGGAGGTGGGAGGGGAGAGGAAGACTTGAAGGGGGAACACCTCAATGGACGTGATGTACATACACAAACTTATCAAAGCCAATCACTGTGCTGAGCACGGGAAGGTGGGGATAGAGAGGGAGTGGGGTGGGAACTGGAGGAGAGCTCGAGTGCTGTGTGCATGTGTGCCTCTATCGACCTGAACTGCATCAAGATGTATTTTTTTTTTTTTTTTGCGGTACCAGGGATTGAACGCAGGGGTGTTCTACCTCCGCGCTATGCCCCCGGCCCTATTTTTTATACTTTATTTTGAAACCAGGTCTCACGAAGTTGCGGAGGGCCTCACTAAGGAGAGAGACAAAGAGAGAGAGAGAGAGAAAGAGAGAGAGAGAGAGAGAGAGAGAGATGAGGCCGGCCGAGAACCCGGATCCTCCGGTCTCCGCCTCCCAAAGTACTGGGATTACAAGCGTGCGCCACCACGCCCGGCTTCATCAAGCTGTATTAATTACAATGCACCAATAAGAAAAAAGTAAATGACACAGAAAGAGGAGCCACACACTGAGAGGACGTATTTACAAGACATATCTATTTGACAAAGGAGTTATATCCAAAATACACCAAATAAAAACTCTTAAAACTCAACAATAAGTAAACAAACAACCCAATTAAAAATAGGCAAAATTCTGGAGCAGACATCTCACCAAAGAAGATACATACGTAGCAAATGAGCACATAAAATATATTTGATAACATGTGTCAGAGAATTACAAATTAAAACAAGGAGATGCCACTGTGTACATTTTGGAATGGGCCAAATCCAAAATAGGGACAAAACCAATGCTGAGGAGGGTGTGGAGCAACAGGAACACTTGTTCATGTGGGTGCAAATGCTGGATGGTACGGCCACTTTGGAAAGGCAATTTGTCAGTTTCATACAAAACCGAACATCCTTTTACCATACAATCCAGCAAGCACAGTTCTACACTTTTAAACTTACGTCCACAAGAAAATCTGCAAATCAATGTTCACAGAAGCTTTTATTAATAATTGCCAAACATTGCAAGCAACCAAGAAGTCCTTCCATAGGTGAATGGATAAATAAATCATGGTGTATCCATATATTGAGATACTATTTCATGATGTTTTCAATGTGCTACCAAGTAAAAACAGACATGAAAAAAAATTAAAATACATATGGCTAACTGAGAAAAAAAAGTCAGTTTGAAAAGGCTACATACTATTTTATTTCAACTATCTAACATTCTGGAAAAGAGAAAATTAAAGAAATAGTTAAAATACCAATGGTTGCCGGGCATGGTGGTGCACACTTGTAATCCCAGTACTTGGGAGGCTGAGACAGGAGGATCCGGGTTCGCGGCCAGTCTCAGCTACTTAGTGAGGCCTCCGCAACTTAGTGAGACCCTGTTTCAAAATAAGGAATAAAAAATAGGGCTGGGGGTGTAGCTTGGAGATAGAATGCCCCTGGGTTCAATCCCCAGTAC
>PVJS01017196.1:0-36485 GCA_004027185.1 Glis glis | reverse complement strand
TCCCTGTCTCTCTCTCTCTCTCTCTCTCTCTCTCTCTCTCTCTCTCCCTGTCTCTCTGTCTCTTCCTAGTGAGGCCCTCCGCAACTTCCTGAGACCCGGTTTCAAAAAAAAAGTATAAAAAATAGGGACGGGGGTGTAGCGCGGAGGTAGAACGCCCCTGCATTCAATCCCTGGTACCGCAAAAAAAAAAAAAGAAAAAATTCTCAAGCAGTTTACTCATCTGCTTAATAAATTAAATCAAGACAACTCCATAAATTTAAAAAAATTAAATTTTAAGCCGGGCGTGGTGGCACATGCTTGTAATCCCAGTACTTTGGGAGGCTGAGACCGGAGGATCCGGATTCGCAGCCAGCCTCAGCTTGCGCGCGCCCTCTCCCTCTCCCTTTCCCTCTCTCTCTCTCTCTCTTTCTCTCTCTCTCTCTCTCTACTTAGTGAGGCCCTCCGCAACCTCGTGAGACCCAGTTTCAAAATAAAGTATAAAAAACAGGGCCGGGGGTATAGCGCGGAGGTAGAACGCCCCTGGGTTCAATCCCCGGTACCGCAAAAAAAAAAAAAAAAATTAAACTTTAATTCCATGTAATTTAACATTTTATGTGCCAGGGTTATTGTTCTAAGTGCTTTTACACACATCAATTCACTTAACCCTGAGAATAACCCAGTGAAGTAGGCACTATCGTTATCTCTATTTTAAAGAAAAACAAACCAAGGCACAAAGTTGAGTGATTTGACAAATATTACACAGTTAACAACTGGTAGTCTCTATTTGAACCCAAGCAGTAGCCCTTCAGAACCCACACCCTGGACCACTGCACCATATTGCCTTCCTCACATGATGAGTTTTGCTGGTAGGGACACCAGGACAGAAGGCAGAAAAGGGGAAAGGAGAACAGAAAGCCAAGGAGGCAATACTGATACCTGCTGGAGCCCAAGAGAAAATATCTACCTCACTTACCAACCTTGCTCTTTAGCAGGTATGAAATCCTTCACCTAGACATGGGCAAGCATTGCAAAAACTTACCAGAACAAGCATTTTAATCATTCCAAGTTTTGAGATATAGACATTTGTGTGTATGTGGGGCGGGGGAAGTAGTACTGGGGATTGAACCCAGGGGCATTCTACCTCTGCGCTACACCCCCCAGTCCTATTTTTTATTCTTTATTTTGAAACAGGGTCTTGCTAAGTTGTGGAGGGCCTTGCTAAATTGCTGAGGCTGGCCGCGAACCTGTGATCCTCCTGTCTCAGCCTCCCAAGTACTTGGATTATAGGTGAGTTCCACCACACCCAGCTAAAATACAGACATTCTTAAACTTTCTTTTCCTTATTTTTATCAAGGAATATCTGATCTCTTCCAAAGCTAGCTTACAAAAAATAAAAAAGATTTCATAGACTTCTGTCACCATCTTGTGGTCTTTTGTAGTATTGCTACTAAAAACAATCTATTGGGCTCCAAGAAAAATGCTAAAACCAATCTTAGAGCTGATACTTTGCCTGTTTTTGATAAACTTTGTTACCTTTTATGAGCTCCTGGATTTATCCACATCATTTTGCAGTGCTTATGATTGAACTCAGGACAAATAAAAAGTGGAAAAAAGGGCAATGGCAGTCCCCTGCCTATGTTGAATAATATATATTTCTCTTCTTTCTACCTACGTGAGTGAGTTGATTTTAAATAATGTTTTTTGTTTGTTTTTGGTGCTAGGATTTGAACCCAGGGGCATTCTACCTCTGAGATACACCCCAGCCTTATATTATATTATTATTATTATTATTATTGCAACAGGGTGTCACTAAGTTGCGGAGGGACTCACTAAATTTCTGAGGCTGGCCAAGAACCAGCAATCCTCCTGTCTCAGCCTCCCAAATACTGGGATTATAGGTGTGCGCCACCATGCCCCGCTGATTTTAAATAATTTAAATAAATATGTGATGCGATTCACTGTATCTATCTCACTTTTTTTTTCTTTGGTGGTACTGGGGATTGAACCCAGGGGCATTCTACCTCTGAGCTACACCCCCAGCCCTATTTTTTATTCCTTATTTTGAAACAGGGTCTCACTAAGTTGTGAAGGGCCTCACTAAGTTTCTGAGGCTGGCTGTGAACCTGAGACCTTCCAGTCTCAGCCTCCCAAGTACTAGGATTACAAGCGTGCACCACCATGCCTGGCTTCACTACCCTTTCTAAAACACATTGTTTGGTACCTTGTCTTTTTTTTTTTTTACTTGATAATAATTCTTTGAGAATGTTCTATATTTGCACAAAGAAATAAACCTCACTCTTTTAATGATTGTAGGATATTTGATTTTATGGGGATGTACTAGAATTTGCTTAACTACTTTTTGTGGAAGGATTTTAAAACAGAGTAACATTTATTAGATGTATATATTTTTAAAGATCTTTCTAGCTACATGTTGGAGCATGGCTTGAAGGTTTTCATTGATTCTATGAGGACACCAGTGATAGGATACTGCCATAGTATTTTTGGTGGGCAATGACTTCTTTTTACTATTGTTCTCTAATAATCCCCCCAGCAGGGTTAAATCTCGATGGATTAAAAAGGAAAAAGAGGAAGGGAAGAAGGATGGAAAAGAAAAACTCTTGGAAAAATATGACACAAAAGCCAGACACAGTGGTACATGCCTGTAATCCCAGTACTTGGGAAACTGAGACAGGAGGATCGCAGGTTTGAGGCCAGCCTCAGCTACTTAGTGAGGCCCTCTGCAACTTAGTGAGACCCTGTTTCCAAATAAAGAATAAAAAATAGAGCTGGGGGTGTAACTCAGAGGTAGAATGCCCCTGGGTTCCATCCCCAGTACCACATACACACACAAAAAATCTCCCTCCCCTTCAAAGTTCACTATCCTGACTTTATGACAATCACTTCCTTGATTTTCATTATGGTTTTACCACCTAATATTGTATTCCCCCACATTTTCATTTAGTTTGTCTACTTCTTGAACTTTATATAAATTATATAGCATGTATTCTTATATGTGGCTTTTCTCACTCAATGCTGTTTGAGAAATTTATCTATATTCATTACATTTGCACTGTATACTTTATTTATTTGTTTGTTTGATTATTTATTTATTTATTTATTTATTGTGGTACTGGGCACTCAACCCAAGGGCATTCTACCCCTGAGACATACCCCAACCTGATTTTATTTTCTATTTTGAGACAGTGTCTCGTAAGGTTGCTGAGGCCAGCCTTGAACCTGCGACCTTATGATCTCAGCCTCATAAGCACTGGGATTACAGGTGCATGCCACCCAGCTTTGACTTTTATTGCTGTAAAATATTATATTGTTTGAATATATTACATTTTATGGTTCCGTTGTAGAGTCTTGAAATTTTCTACTAAAACAATTATGTCTTATGCTCATAGGAACATTCTTTCTTTCTGGTCTGCATGCCTTTTATTTTTTCTATGCCTTATTCCATAGATTAGAACTTCCATCACCATCCTTGCTTGTGATCTCAAGGGGAAAGCATCCAGTATTTTACTATTAACCCATGTTGTCCCATCATTCCAGATGTGGAACACCTATAAAACCATAAATATAGCATATGATATAATTATATAATAAAATAATTTCATTATAATGTTAACTAAGACAATAATATGTAAGCTCTAGACTATTATCTCCAACCTATTTTAATATGCCTGTTTCAATCTCATTGAAATAGTCAATGAATTGAAAACTTAGGGCCTCATGCGTTAAGTATGATGTTAGCTGTAGGTTTCTTGTAGATGCTCTTTACCAAGTTGAAAAAGTTCTCTCTTCCTGTTTTTGAGTGTTTTTGTCATAAATGGGTATTAAATTTTGAAAAATTATTTTTCTACATTGATTAATATGATAATGTGCTGGGCGTGGTGATGCACGCTTGTAATCCCAGTATTTGGGAGGCTGAGACAGGAGGATCACAGGTTCGCAGCCAGCCTCAGCTACTTAGTGAGGCCCTTGCAACTTAGTGAGACCCTGTTTCAAAATAAGGAATAAAAAATAGGGTTGAGGGTGTAGCTCAGAGGTAGAATGCCCCTGGGTTCAATCCCCAGTACCACAAAAAAAGAAAAAAATATGATAATGTGACTTTTCTTCTTTACCCTATTAATATGGTGAGCTACACTAATTAATTTTCAAATATTAAACTAGTCTTGCATCCTCAGAGAAACTCCATTTTGTCATGTCATATACTTCTTTTTATACCTTGCTGAATTCTACTTGCTAATATTTTGTTAAGGATATTTTAATTTATATTCACAAAGGATATTGGTCTGAATTTAGCTTTTTTTTGTCCTCATTCTCTAGCTTTGGTATCACAGTAATACTGGCTTCATAAGATAAATTGGAGGAAAAAACATGATTGTCTTAACCAATACAAAAAAAGTACTTGACAAAATTCATCATCGTTTTGTGATAAAAATACTCAACAAACTAGGAATAAAAGGAAATATAACCTCAATGTAATATGGCTAAATATGTAAAACTCTCAACTAACATCATACACAATGGTGAAAGACAGGAAGGCTTTCTACTAGGATCAAGAACAAGACAAGGGCCAGGTGAAGTGGCACATGCTTGTAATCCCAGTACCTGGGAGGCTGAGCCAGGAGGATTGCAGGTTTGCGGCCAGCTTCAGCAACTTAGTGAAACCCTCAGCAACTTAGCGAGAACCTGTTTCAAAATAAAAAGGGCTGGGATGTAACTCACAGGTAGAATGCCCTGGGTTCAATTCCCAGTACAAAAAAAAAAAACAAACAATAAACAAACAAAAACCCCAAGAATCTTCACTTTTGCCATTTCTATTTAACATAGTACTAGAAGTTCTAGCTGGGCCAATTAGGCAACAAAAATAAATAAAAGGCAAAATTATCTCTAAAAAAAGTAAAATTATGTCTATTCACAATGATATATGTAGAAGACCCTAAAGATTAAACATAAACACACCTGTCAGAACTAAAAAAAATTCAGCAGAAGTTGCAGGATAAAAAAAATCAACACAAAAATAAATTGTGCTTCTATACACTAACAACAAGCAATTTGAAAAGAAAATTAAGAAAAAAATTCCATTTATAAGAGCATCAAAAAGAGGCCAGATGAGCCGGACGTGGTGGCGCACACCTGTAATCCCAATACTTGGGAGGCTGAGACAGGAGGATAGCAGGTTCAAGACCAGCCTCAGCAACTTAGTAAGCAACTCAGTGAGACCCTGTTTCAAAATAAAAGTAATAAAATTGGGCCGGGTGTGGTGGCGCACGCTTGTAATCCCAGTATTTGGGAGGCTGAGATAGGAGGATCCCAGGTTCGCGGCCAGCCTCAGCTACTTAGTGAGGCCCTCTTCAACTTAGTGAGACCCTGTTTCAAAATAAAGAATAAAAAATAGGGCTGGGGGTGTAGCTCGGAGGTAGAATGCCCCTGGATTCAATCCCCAGTACTGTAAAAAAAAAAAAAAAGTAATAAAATTGGGCTGGAGGTGTAGCTCCGAGGTAGAATGTCCCTGGGCTCAATCCCCAGCACCACAAAAAAAAGAAAAAAAAAATTGAGGCCAGGGCCAGGTGTGGTGGCGTACACCTGTAATCCCAGATCCCAGTACTTGGGAGGCTAAAATAGGAAGATCACAGGTTCGAGGCCAGTGCTCAGTAACATATCAAAACTCTGTTTCAAAATAAAAAGGGCTAGCGATGTAACTCAGAGGTAGAACCACCATAGTTTCAATCCATAGTACCACACACACAAAAAGAAATTCTTATAGCTCATAACACCTTTGATCTAAAACCAAAAACCTGACACCATTTTCCAGCATCTTTGTCTCATGCATTACCTCAATAATTGTCACTCAAAGCAGTCAACTGACTGTAACTATCACAGAGTCCCAGCCAGTGGGGGAAAGGTCCACAGTTCACCACACAGTGTATATTTTATTCCGTAGACCAAGGCAATGGGAGGAAAGCAGGAAGATGCTGAAGGAATTTGGAACTTTTATAGACTTCTAAGTACAATTTCAACATTGGTACAATTCAAGTATATAGACCACTGCCTCTCAAACTTCAGCATACATCAGAATAACCTGAAGATTTGTTAAAACATAGGATGCAGCTGGGCATGGTGGCGCACTCCTGTAATCCCAGTACTTGGGAGGCTGAGACAAGAAAGAGGATCTCAGGTTCGAGGACAGCCTCAGCAACTAGTGAGACTCTCATCAACCCAGCAAGACGCTGTTTCAAACTTAAAAATTAAAAAAAATAGGACTGGGGGTGTAGCTTGGAGGTAGAATGCCACTGGGTTCAATCCCCAGCCCCCCCCCCACACACACGATAGGATGCCACCCACCTACTCCCCAACAGTTTCCCATCTGGTAGGTCTAGGATGTAGCCCATGATTTTGCATTTCCAACAAGTTCCCAGGGAATGGTGTACATCTGGCCCAGGGACCACAAGTTCCCAGGTAAAGCTGGGAACTACTGGCCCAGCGACAACACTTTGAGAACCACTGAAGAAAATGTTCAGAAACGAACTTCCATCGCCCCTGTCTAAACCCAAAGAAAGATCAAACAGGAGCAAGGAGAAATGTGAATGTACTAAAAGTGATCATTCAGTATCTATAGGTTAATGATTTAGAAAAATACTTTCCCTTGTTCTCTTTTGCGGTTTCACTGGGCTAGTTTTAGCATTTAGGAAAAAAAATTCTTGGTGGTCAGAAGCTTTACTAAAGTCTTTCAAGTCTATAATTCTGTGAAAGGCAACACACAGCAAGCAATTGAGAAGGCAGAGCTGTAGCTGCATCCGAGCCAGGGTGAGGTTAGCACTGCCAGGAAGAGGGAGACAAGGCAGCTTCTCACAGCTGCAGACATCTGTCTCAAAACCAAGGATTTCAATGATGCAACAACAGAAACTCAGGCGTTATTACAAAGAACAACACAGACTCCGATGCCTCACCTGAACTCTCCATGTCCACATAGAATACATCTGTCCACAGAGCTTGGGTGGAGCCTTGGATCCTATCAAAGCTATACATGTTTTTGTTTGGGTATTTTTTTGTTTTTGTTTTTGTGGTACTGGGGATCGAACCCAGGGGTATTCTACCTCTCAGCCCAAGCTACACCCTCAGCCGTATTTTATTTTTATTTTGAAACAGGGTCTCACTAGGTTGATGAGAGTCTCACTAAGTTGCTGATACTGTCCTCGAACCTGCGATCCTCCTGTCTCAGCCTCCCAAGTACCAAGATTAAGGGCATGCACCACCATGCCTGGCTTTATACATGTTATTTTTTTGATGGTTTTCCCTGAAGCTTTATCAGGAAATTCTCATTTAAGATTCTACAGAAGTAAGAGAAGGGTGAAGAAAATTCCAGTATATGATATTAGGCTGTCTAATATGTATTTACAATGTTAAAATAAATAAGCAGGAATTTTCCATGTTCATTTCCTAAAACTACCACAATATAACAAACCACCACAAAAATATGTTTGGTGCCTAACTGAGGAAAAGTGGTGGAAACTTTAATTAAAATAATGTGATAACCATATTTTCATAGGCATCTCGTCCAAGGATATAGCTGAGATTTTACTTTCCACAAATGACAAGGGTCACACACAAATATCTATAGGGCCCAACTGGTAGCATAAATAATTGAAGTGACCAAGATAGAAGAAAATTTGAATGCCAGAAATAGAATCAAACATTACTGTCAACAAACTGTGATTTAGGCATGTAACATAACCCAAGCATTTATTAGAGATTACAAATTTGGAACTGAAAAAATACAAAATAAAAAACAGTAACATTAAATTATTTAAATTCTTCTTGTAAGCTGGGCATGGTGGCACATGCCTATAATCCCAGTACTTGGGAGGCTGAGACCGGAGGATCAGAGGTTCAAGGCCAGCATGCAGTAACTTAGCAAGATCCTGTTTCAAAATAAAAAATAAAAAGCCAGGAGTGGTGGAGCACGCTTGTAATCCCAGTACTTAGGAGGCTGAGACAGAAGGATCGCAGGTTGGCAGCCAACCTCAGCTACTTAGTGACGTCCTCCACAACTTAGTGAGATCCTGTTTCAAAATAAAGAATAAAATAGGGCTGGGGGTGTAGCTTGGAGGTAGAATGCCCCTGGGTTCAATCCCCAGTTATGCAATAAATAAATAAATAAATAGGTCTGGAGGTGTAACTCAGAGGTAGAACCACCCCCCCCGTTCAATCTTCAGTACTACCAACAAAAATTTCTATGGCGCATAACACCTTTGTTCTAAAACCAAAAACCTGACACCATTTCTTGGCACCAAGGTATGAATGTGAACCACTGTAGTTATAGTTGCAGCAATGAGTAAAACAGAATTCAGCCTTGAATTTGTGAACTAATAGAAGTATTTGCCGGGTGTGGTGGTACACGCCTGTAATCCCAGTACTTGGGAGGCTGAGACAGGAGGATAGCAGGTTCGAGGCCAGCCTCAGCTACTCAGTGAAGCCCTCCGCAACTTCATGAATCCCTGCTTCAAAATAAAAAATAAAGAACAGAAGTATTTTCTTCTAAACTCATATTTCAAAAGAGAAAAGAACTCTAAAACACAGGTTCTTTTTCAAATAAAGATGATATTTTTGCATAGTGATTTTTGAATTTAGGTAAATTGCTCCAAAGATATTTGTAGAATTCTGCTGCTCTAAAGTTATATTTACTTTTTTGTACTTTCACTTGTAGCTATCCATTCACATGTTGTTGGGAAATGCTGGTTCATTTTCATAAAGTGTAAAATCAGAGCCTATCTTAGAATTCACACTTATATTCTATAATTTTGAGAATGAAGTTAAGGCCTTAATTTTCATTTCTAGAAACCAATTTCAGCATATATGAAAGTGATCCAGATTATTCCTTACTAAAAAAGTGTCAAAAATATTTATTAACTAGCTGGGTGTGGTGGCACATGCCTATAATCCCAGTACTTGGGAGGCTGAGACAGGAGGATCACAAATTTGAGGCCAGCTTCAGCAACTTAGCAAGGCCCTCAGCAACTTAGTGAGACCCTGTTCTAAAATAAAAAATAAAATAGAGCTGGGGATGCAGCTCAGAGATAGAACTACCCCTGAGTTCAATCCCCGGTATCACAAAAAATTTCTTAAATAGAAATGAGAAAAATGAATCATATAAATATGGCCCTCCTTGTGAATGCCCCTATAAAGAAATATTTAAACAAGTTGTAAGCTTCTGGCCTAAAATTATTCCTATAATATCTACATTAGACAAATTAAGTTCATGTCTATTTCCTTTCAACATGCTGTCATCAACATTTCCAATATTAATCCCAACTATTTACTATTCCAGGAGCACTATCTATAATTAAGCTAATAAATTTTTTACACATTCTCATTAAATTTTGACAAACTTTTCTAATACACATGGAGTCCTCTGATATTGGCCCTTTTGCCCTTTTGCGGGAAATAAGTCCAAAAGTTCTTCAACTTTTTTTTTTTTTGGTCATACTGGGGATCAAACCCAGGGGCATTCTACCTCCAAGTTACACCCCCAGCCCTATTTTTTTTTTATTTTGAAACAAGGTCTCACTAGGTTGATGAGAGTCTCACGACTTGCTGGGGCTGTCCTTGAATCTGTGATCCTCCTGTCTCAGTCTCCCAAGTACTAGGATTTCAGACGTGTGCCACCACGCCAAGCTCTTCTTCAACTCTTTGAAATTTTCAGATACCACAAATATTGCTATCTGTGTGATATTATCTAAATATGATTCCATGAGTTTAAATTGAAAATACCATAATGTAATTTTGTAATATAACTTCCCTTTTAAATTCCAGCTATATTTTCAATATGCTATGAAGTAGTATTTCCAATTATATTAACTTATACATGTTTATTTGTTTGAGAAACATAATTTTTGCTCCAAAGAAAAGCACTGCTTTAGAAATTGACCATATATAAGGTATTGATACTCAGGACATTTTTTTACCAAATAAATAACCATATATCACAGTGATATCCCTTATTTAATTCCCATTCAAAAACAAACTCTTTATATCTTTTCTGTATACAATGGTCCCCCACTTATCTGTGGTTTTGCTTTCCATGATTTCAAATACCAGTAGTCAACCATGGTCCAAAAATGCTAAATGAAAAATTCCAGAAATAAGCAGGGTGCAGTGGTGCATGCTTGTAATCCCAGTACTTGGGAGGCTGAGACAGGAAGATCGCAGGTCTGCAGCTAGCCTCAGCAATTTAACAAGGCTCTCCACAACTGAGTGAGACTCTGCTACAGAATTTAAAAACAGAATAGGGCTGGGGGTGTAGCTCAGAGGTAGAATACCCCTGGGTTCAATCCCCAGTACCACACACACATAAAAAAAATTCCAGAAATAAACAATTCATAAGTTTTAAATGCAAGCAGTTCTGAGTAGCAAAAAGAAATCTTGTACTTTCCTGCTATGTCCCACCCAGGATATGAATCATCCCTTTGTCCAATGTATCCATATGGTGTACAACACCTACTTGTTAGTAAATTAGTAGCCATCTTGGTTATCAGAGCTTGACAGTGGTTGTACATAGAGTTTGGAACTACACATAGTTTTAGGCCTCCACTGGGGGCCTTGGAACGTGTTTCCATGGATAAGGAGCAACTACTGTAGTAGGTACGGTGCTTACTATGTATGGCTGATTTCAAAATGGTACCTCTTCTGACACAGATACACTCTGTTAGCACATTACAATATGGAAATATTCTTAACTTCCCCTCACACACACACAAATGCTCTTTCCTCCCCCACCCTCTTTTTTAAGAATGAAAGGGCCCTTTTCCTTCTCTATAACTGAGAGAAAAATGGACCCAAAATATACTGTCCTTCCTTTTTAAAACTAGAGTGGTAAAACAGCACAAGTATAAAAGATAAATGACTACTGACCCTTAGCCTACATATTGGTGGTGTGAGAAAAGGGGGGCACGTCCTCTCTAAAGAGGACTGTGTATCTCAGTGGTAGAGGGCTTGCATCACTTAGTAGGGGGGCAGGTGCTGCCCGGTCCAGCCTATTTTAGCCTTGTACTAATGCAGTCTCAGCTTTCCCAGAACTCCCACTGGAATGCAAGTGTGTGTGTGTGTGTGTGTGTGTGTGTGTGTGTGTGTGTGTGTTATTTTAAAGTACTGGCAGCTAGTTTTAAAATCTATAAAACACTGTGAGGAGCCAGGCATGGTGGCACACACTTATAATCCCAGTACTTGGCTGGGCATGGTAGCACATGCTTGTAATCCCCGTACTTGGAAGGCTGAGACAGGAGAATCTCAGGTTCATGGCCAGCCTCAGCAACTTAGTAAGGCCCTCTGAAACTTAGTGAGAATACGTTTCAAAATAAAATAGGGCTGGGGGTGTAGCTCAGAGGTAGAATGTCCCTGGGTTCATTCCCAGCACGGAAAAAAAAAAAAACATTGTGAAGGCCAAAAAAATGATCCATAGCCCAATAATTTGGGACATCTTCCCACATCTTCCTTCCTCTCAACATCCATCATGATATATAAGTTCTACCAATATCCATGTATATTCTTGGAAAACTAACAAAGTTAACAGTGGTCTTTTCACACAAAAAGCCTTCCCCTTTGGCTGAGGTTTAACAGTCTTCTACCAAGCCTTGGTTAACAGCTGAGAACACCCAGTTGCCTCTAAAAAGCTTTTAAGATTTTTATTCCTGCTTTTGCTTTTTTAATAGCCTTCACTCCAAAAATTACATATTCAACACTATTGATACCATTCCAAATTTGGAACCTGGGCATGCAGTCGTGGATGAAAACAAGCCTAAGCCAACTGGAAAAAATAATCCTTCAAATCTGATGACTGAAAACACTAGGTATGTGGGGGTTTTTGTTTTGTGTTTCTGTATTTTGCAAAATTTCTTTAATGACAGATGGTGTATTACCATAAGAGAGCTCAAAACTTACTATTTAGCAAACAAAAGTGCCAATGTTGCATTCAAATGATTATCCTGACGTTAAAGATTATTTTGGAGCTGGGCATGGTAGCACACGCCTATAATTCCAGTACTTGGAAGGCTGAGACAGGAGGATCGCAGGTTTGAGACCAGCCTCAACAAGTAGTGAAACTTATCAACCTAACAAGACCCTGCTTCAAAATAAAAATAACATAGGGCTGGGAGTATAGCTCAGAGGTAGAATGCCTCTGGGTTCAATCCCCAGTACCACAAGAAAAAAAAAAGATTATTTTGGATGAGGTACTATAAAATTCTACAAAACTCAACACACGCATGGGTTATTGGCAATTGAACTCAGGGGCATTCTACTCCAAACTACACCCCCAGACCTTTTTTAAATTTTTTATATTGAAATAGGGTCTCGCTAAGGCCTTGCTGAGGCTGGCCTCGAACCTGTAATCCTCCTTTCTCAGTCTCCCAAGTACTGGGATTGCAAGCGTATGCCTCCATGCCTGGCCACAACACACATTTTTTTTTAAAAGAGCAGTCTTCAACATATTCTTCAAACCATTCTATTAAATCATTACTAAGTATTAGTTGCCATTTTAAGCTGTCAGGTAAGGAAACACTATATTTTATAACTTCCCTTCCTAAAGTACACATAAAATTTTAAAACAATGCTAAGAATTCTGACAACTAGGGACAGCAAAACAATACCTAAATCCTTTAAGTTTATGCAAAAGAGATTTATAGAAATGCTACATTAGGGATGCTTTTTAATTTTACAAGTAAACTAACAGCACTGGCAATTTTAAAGGGTGCATTCAAAGTGCTTAAGCTTTTCCTAATTACTGAACAAAACAGCAGCATTTGTACTTTCCAACCTCTAGTAAGAACATAATTATAGTATTCTACAATCTTCACTATTCCCTCATTTTAAAAATATCCATAATTTTCTGATACTCTGAAGGCAGCAGATTAAATTACAGCATTTTTTTTATCAAGCCAGCGATCTCTTTTCCTTATCCTTATGGGATAAGAAATAGGCACGCCTTTTTGACTCAAATCAAACCAGGGGCCTGGGAAAGGGCAAAACAGGCTGAAACAATGTCACCAGAATGTTATGCCAAGGATGACATAACAGGAGAGCGTTCCCTTTCTCCAGAATGTCTATCATTCTCTCCACTCCTGGCTCCCCTCAACATCCACAAAGATTGGGAGAGGGCAGTACAAATCTGATATCCTTAAGAGCAATTCACTTAATTATTCCAAGCGTCTGTTCAGCCTGCCCCATCCAGACGACTAGAGGAGACTCAGGCCCAAAGGGTGAAAAGAAAGAGCTGAGGCTGCTAGGAAGCGTCCGGAGGCGGAGACATGAGGAGTGTCCCTTGTGACCCTCGGAACATCCAGATCGCTGCAATAAACAGCCAGCCAGCAGGACAGCCTCTCCTGCGCTGGGGGTCATCCCTGAGTCAGAGACAGCTGCCAGGTCAGGAGTGGCCGACTTGCCCTCCAGCTAAGTGGGATGGAGGCCGTGAGAAGCTCTGTACACCGTTCCAAAATCTGGAACCTGCTTCTGTATCTGTGGGTGAAAGCACGCCTAAGCAAAGTGGAAACACAAAAATAACCCTTCAAGATTTATCACTCAAAACACTGCGTATGGCTCCTTTTCTTTTTCTGTTCTCCAAGATTTTCTTTAATGAAAGAAATCTATTACTGTCAAATAAGAAAGCTCAAAACTTACTATTTAGGGGGAAGAGAGTCAATTTTGCACTCAAACAACTACCCCGACATAGAAAACTATTTTGGGATGAGACAAAGCAAATTATGCAATTCTACAATGTAATTTTTCTTTAAAAAGCAATCTTTTAAAAAGAGCTCGAGCTCGTCCGGGCCATTTCATAGACACAGAAGCTATGCACGCTGCGACCCCTTAGCCTGGCCTCCCAAGTACCCTGCAGTGTGGGTGATCATTCATTAAAGCCGGGTCCCCCAGACCCGCGCACACTGCGCGGCTGGTCCGCCGAGCTCTTCCAGATTCGCAGGAAGAGTTGCCAGGACCGCGAGCCGAAGGGCGAGCGACCGCGGCGGCTCGCTGACCGACTGGCACATCTGCACACGCAACTTGATAAACGCTAAAGAGCCCGGGGACTGACGGTCGGGGGGGGCATCTGGATCGGGTCCGGGGACGCCGGCGCGCAGCACCCTCCGGCCCGCCCCATCCTGCCTGCCCACCCCCAGCCGACTGCCCTAAGCACGGGCGAGCGCCGGGAGCACCGGGGGCAAAGGCAGCGCTCACCGCTTCAGCGGGTCCGAATCCCCAGCCGCACCGGCGGTCGCAGAGACCCGGCGTGGCGCCGCGGCCCCGGCTGCGGGCCGGGCAGTAGTCCCGGCAGAAACACGGTCCGGGGGCATCGCCGGCGGCGCGCGCAGCACCGGCGCAGCTCCCCGCGCGCCTCGCACGCTGCCGCAGCGGCCCGGGCGCAAGGCCGGCGCAGGGGGCCCGCCCACCGCAGAGCCAGCCAATGGGAGGGCAGCGCGGGAAGCCGAGGGCGGAGCGTGCCGTGCAGTGCCGTGCCGCCCACGTGGCTCCTGTACCCATCCGCAGCCCTGCGAGGTTTCTGGCTCTATGGTCTTCATACCTGCTGGCCCCCAACCATCCAGGCATGGGGTGGCACATTTCACAAATAAAAGATCTGTCTACGCTTCTGATTTTGCAGGTTCTTTCCTTTTTTAGGCAAATATTTCTTTGTCCGCTGTTTATGAAACACCTATTGAGAACCTACTTTAGGGGATGTCCCAGTCAGTAGATGAGTGTGCAAATAGGAAACCGGTCCAGGGAAGCCCACAGAAGGCGAATTCCAGAATCAGAAGTCATGTGGTGATATGGGGAGGGAGGGAGATTTTAGCAGGAACTGAGAGGCTTGTTACCTTGGAATCTGGTGGCCTTGTTTTTGGTGGAGAACAACCCATATGTCGTCGTCGTCTTTTCTTTCTTTCTTTCTTTCTTTCATTTTTGTTTTTCGTTTTCTAATGATTTTTTTATTTGTGCATTGTAATCATACCGTCTTCTTTTCTTATACACAACTAGGCAATGTGTGACATGACTAAACATTTCAATCGTGTCAAAAGTATAGTCAATGAACCAGGCGTGGTGGGACATGCCTGCAATCCCAGTACTTGGGAGGCTGAGACTGTAGGGTTGCAGGTTCAAAGCCAGCCTCAGCAATTTAGCAAGGCCCTCTGCAATTTAGTGAGACGGTTTCAAAATAAATTAAAAAACAGGACTGGGGTGTATTTTCTTTCCTTTTAGGCTACCATTATTAACCAATGTCTTGCATATCCTTTCAACAGCATTCTATGTGTTAAAAATGTATACACAAGCCAGGTGTGGTGGCACATGCCTGTAATCCCAGCATTTGGGTGGCTGAGACAGGAGGATCCCAGGTTCAAAGCCAGCCACAGCAATTTAGCAAGACCCTCAGCAACTTAGTGAGACCCTGTTTCAAAATAAAAAATAAAATAGGGCTAGGGGTTTAGCTCAAAGGTAGATGGCCCCTGGGTCTCACTAAATTACCATGGGCTGGCCTACAACCTGAGATCCTCCTGTCCTAACCTCCCAAGCACTGGGATTGCAGAAGAGTGTCACTGCACCCAGCCAGGCAAACTTAATTTTTAAATTTAGTTTTCTGTGAACTGTGAACTTTCTCATGTCCTTTGCCCATTTTTCTATTTAGTTGGTCTTTTTTCAAAATTGTAGAATATTTATATATACATATATACGTATGTAAATTCATCTGTTGTAAACAAATTCTTTATCTTCTACCGACTCCGTTTTTTGGTTTTGTTTACTGTATTTTCTGTAATAAATTATTTTTATTTTCATATAGTCACACTAATTGATTTTTTAATGTTTTTAGCTTTTTTATGTTTTTAATCTTTCTTAGAAAGGCTGTTGCCTACTCCCAAGATTTAGAAAAATTTTCCCATGGTTGCTTTTGGTATGTTTTATATCTATGTAGTTAATAATACAGATAATTCACAATATGAATACTATATGTTATGACAAAAATAAATTGGGGCAAAGGATATGAATAGATAGTTTTCCTAAGGAGATATGCAAATGCCAATAAGCAAAAAGGGATAACAAGTCATATGACCATCCACTGATGAATGGATAAAGCAATGGGATACGTCCACATAATGGGATGATTTTATTCAACAATAAAAAAGTAAAAAATTACTGATATACTACAATGTTGATGAACCTTGAGAATATCATGCTAAGTGGAAGAAGCACGCTTCTCAAGGGGGGAAAAACTGTCTTTGGGGAGAAAATATACTGATAAGCTGTTTGGGGTATAAAATGAGACTATGAAGCCAGGGGAGGTAGCACAGGCCTCCCAGTACTTAGGAGGCTGAGACAGGAGGATGGCAGGTTCAAGGCTAGCTCAAATTAACTTAGCAAGACTCTGCTTCAAAGTAAAAAAAAAATAGGACTGGGGGTGTAGCTCAGAGGTAGGATGTCCCTAGGTTCAACCCCCAGTGCCACAAAAAATGAAATAAAATGAGACTATGAAAATATGGATATGAGCAGGAGCTCTAGCAACAGAAGAAAAACTGCTTCACATGAAAGCAATTTGATTTTGTTCCTAAGAGAGAAAGAGTGGTGAAAAGAGATGGACCAAGCAAGGAGGGGCTAGGAGAGACAAGAGGATAAGAGAAGCTAGGCATGGTGGCATGTACCTGCCTGTAATCCTGGTACTTGGGAGGCTGAGACAGGAGGATCACAGGTTTGAGGACAGCCTTGACACCATAGCAAGACTCTTAGCAACCTAGCCAGAGAGACCCTGTTTCAAAACCAGCAAACAGCCGGGCGTGGTGGCGCATGCTTGTAATCTCAGGAGGATCAGGGTTCACAGCCAGCCTCAGCAACTTAGTGAGACCCTGTTTCAAAATAAAAGACTAAAATAAACTGGGTGTGGTGGAACACACTTGTAATCCCAGTACTTGGGAGGTTGAGACAGCAGGATCCGGGTTCGCTGCCAGCCTCAGCTACTTAGTGAGGCCCTCCGCAACTTCGTGAGACCTGGTTTCAAAATAAAGGATAAAAAATAGGGCCAGGGGTTTAGCTCGGAGGTAGAATGCCCCTGGGTTCAATCCCTGGTACCGCAGGAAAAAAAAATAGGACTGGGGATGTAGCTCAGAGGTAACATACCTCTGGGTGCAATCCCAGTACCACAAAAAATAAAATAAAACGAAAGAGTTAAATAGAATACCTCTGGGTTCACTCCCCAGTACCACAACACACACACACACACACACACACACACACACGGATTGTTTTTATTCCTTTCTTCCTTCTTTCCTTTTTTTTGGGGGGGGGGCTGGGGATTAAATCCAAGCCATATTACCTCCGAACTACATCCCCAGCCCTTTTATTTTATTTTATTTATTTGCTTACTTATTTATTTGCAGTACTGGGGATTGAACCCAGGGGCATTCTACCTCTGAGCTATACCCCCAGCCCTATTTTTTATTCTTTATTTTGAAACAGGGTCTCACTAAGTTGTGGAGGGCCTCACTAAGTAGCTGAGGATGACCATGAACCTGTGATCCTCCTGTCTCAGCCTCTCAAATACTAGGATTACAAGCACGGGCCACCACTCCCACCTTATTTTTTATTTTAAAATACAGTCTCACTTAGTTGCTGAGGGTCTGGGCTAAATTACCAAAGCTGGACTCGATCCTACAATCCTCCTATCTCAGTCTCCCAAGTACTGGGGTTACAGATGTGTGCCCCCATGCCAGGCTAGAAATTATTGATAATCTTGAGAAGGACTGTGACCACCCAACTGAATGTTTGGGATGAACTCATCCAGATTGCAAAAGGAAGTTATAGCTGACATTTGCCTTATGTAAGAATAAGAAGATAACATGATGGAGATGTAGGTATTTTAAGTTTATGAATGGCTTACATTTATACTTTTTAAAACATTCCCATTTGTTCTAACAATATTGATCCCCATCCACTGACTAAAACAGAATGAATAGGACCTGGTTAAACCCCTGCCACAATGAAATCCAGTGAAAGTGATGTTCAAGCGCACCCTGGATCACAGGAGTAATGGAAATGAATATGTAACATGGAAAAATTTTATTCCCATCTCTCTTAGCAGTAGAGTTGGAAGGAGATTAGTTAAGCTGTCCAAATGTAAAAAATCATTCTAAGGCCGGGCGTGGTGGCTCATGCTTGTAATCCCAGTACTTTGGGAGGCAGAGACCGGAGGATCCGGGTTCACGGCCAGCCTCAGCTCTCTCTCTCTCTCTTCCCCTGTCTCTCTCTCTCTCCTTAGTGAGGCCCTCCGCAACTTCGTGAGACCCGGTTTCAAAATAAAGTATAAAAAATAGGGCCGGGGGCGTAGCGCGGAGGTAGAACGCCCCTGCGTTCAATCCCCGGTACCGCAAAAAAAAAAAAAAAAATAGGGCTTGGGGTGTAGCTCAGAGGTAGAATGTCCCTGGGTTTAATCCCCAGTTCCAAAAAAAAAAAAATGATCAAATGTTCAAGAAGGCTGGTCTGTGAGAAAAGTCCCAAAGCAAGCCGGTGTAAATGGCACGTTCAATGAGCATTTTGGTATTCTTAATTGCCCAACTCCATAATTCATGACTTCCACCAACTTGGCCAGAGGATGGTTACTAGCCAGCCCTAATTTACAGACAGCATGTCTGTGGCACAGGGCCTAGAAGTGATTTTCTCAAGGTTATAGAGCAAGCCAGAGGGTGAGCTGAAAATAGAACTGTATCTCACACCCCCATGCAGGCTATACGATAACTTGTGTACTGTCAGCAAAGGGTTGAGGAATGAATGTCCTGGAGAGGTTAACATAGTTTTATGGCTGAAGGAGTCTTGCTCAACAATTGCAGATGCTACTGGACAACAGCGAATGACCTATCGCAGCCTATAAACAGTAACATCCTGGACATGGAAGCAAAATTTTCAGAAAAACAAAATTCCTCTTTGACAACTGACAGATTCTTTAAATACACAGTTCCACTGTCATGAAGCCATTGTTTATGTAATGTTTTAACTTCCAGAAATAGTCACCTTCAACCCTCCCTGTCTAAAGACTAAACTTCCAAATAGCAACTTATGGGCTGGGGATGTAGCTCAGTGGTAGAGCACTTACCTGGCACGCATGAGACCCTGGGTTTGATCCCAGCACTGCAAAAACAAAACAACAGAATCACAACTCCTCAACACTGAAATAGGAACAAGCTTACAGGATCTTGTGGATATATCTAAATGTTTTCATAAGTGCAGGACTTTCTGGAGACTTGGGCCCTCATTGATAACGTTCTGTAATTTTTCTTACTGAATTAACAGAACTGGAAAATACAATGATAATCTGAAAGTTCAGGCTCACAGCCAGCCACTAAATTTATGTCTCTGGGTACACAGGCTGTGGAGGGATTGTTAAGCTGGCGTTATGCTCATACCTAGGGATAGTTTAGGAAAACAACAAAGCTTAGGACAGCTGTTAGGTGACTAAAGCTTAAAAATATATGTTTTCAGGACATTTACTAATCTCATTCTCACTTTTCAGATAAGAATCTTTTTGATGATGGCTGTGTAAAGTGGGCTAATACTTTTTGTCTAGCCCTAAGTGGGAATGTCATGATCACAGACCTTGGATATGGATTTCTTTCTTTCTTTCTCTTTCTTTCTTTCTTTCTTTCTTTCTTTCTTTCTTTCTTTCTTTCTCTCTCTCTCTCTCTCTCTCTCTTTCTTTCTTTCTTTTTGGTGGTACTGGGGATGGAACTCAGGGGTATTCTACCTCTGAGCAACACCCCCAGTCCTATTTTATTCTTTTTTTTTTTAAGGCACTGGGGATTGAACCCAGGGACATTCTACCTCTGAGCTCCACCCCAACTCTATTTTATTTTTTATTTTGAAACAGGGTCTCGCTGGGCATGGTGGTGCACGCTTGTAATCCTAGTACTTGGGAGGCTGAAACAGGAGGATAGCAGGTTCGAAGCCAGCCTTAGCAACTTAGCGAGGCTCTCAGCAACTTAGCAAGACCTTGTTTCCAAATAAAAAAAGTTTTTAAAAAAGGTCTGGGAGGTAGCCTGGAGATAGAAGGGCCCTGGGTTCTATCCCCAGTACCATGAAAGAAAGGAAGAAAGGAAGGAAGGAAGGAAGGAAGGAAGGAAGGAAGGAAGGAAGGAAAGAAGGGGGTCTCACTAAGTTGCGGAGGGCCTAAGTTGCTGAGGCCAGCCACGAATGTGCCATGCTCCTGTCTCAGCCTTCCAAGTAGTAGGATTACAAGTGTGCTTATGGATTTCTTGACTGCTAGTTTTCTTCTCTTTATCTAAAGGGCTGCATGGTTACTACTTCTGCTTGGTTCTTCAGAGTCACACTTTCTACAAGACCCTAGTCAGAAAAATAAAACTTCAGTGTACAGTAGAAAAAAGAAAGTGATGGGTCCAGCAACTATTTCTCAGTGAGCTCTTACTTAACTGGTAAAAATGGTGGATGCCAATCTCTTTTTCATAGCATAACATGTCTTACAGAAGTCCTATAAAAAGCAGGAAACACGGGTTCTACCCATATACTCAGGTTTATTAAAAATGTGATTTTTACAGGTAATATTTTATTAATATATGAATTACCCAATTATTGTGAGGTAAAGGAATAATCCAAACATCCAAATTTGCATGAAGTTTTTGGCTCCTTCAATCTCTTTTAGCATAAATATTTTGGCCACTGCCATTTTTCCCCCTTTTTTAGCCTCACAGTGACATAGGTTAGGACTTTCTAGGTCAAACATGCATAAATATGTAGGTTAAATACATTTCAGGGAATGTGGATATGACTTTATTCAGAAGGCCTTTTGAGCATTCCTAGGCATTCTACTGTTTGAATTCTGGCAATACACAGAATTTATCTCAGCAAACCAAAGCAGAAAGGCCATGATTCACACAGAAGGAAATGTGAAGAACTCCGTGGGGTCAATAGTGTATCTGGGTTGACACTCTGCTCCTTTCTCATAGTTTGACCCATTTTACAGCCATGAGTCTTTACTTTGAACCCTGGGTTAGCACGTGTGTGTGTGTGTGTGTGTGTGTGTGTGTGTGTGTGTGTGTTTTGCAGGGGATTGAATCCAGGGGTATTTTACCTCTGAGCTACACCCCCAGCCCTATTTTATTTTTTATTTGGAAACAGGGTCTCTTTAAGTTACCAAGGCTGGCCTTGAACCTGCGATCCTCCTGTGTCAGCCTCCCAAGTGCTGGGATTACAAGCATATGCCACCACTTTCAGCTGTGATTTGCTTCTAACAAATAAAATAACAGATGCTCCTCAACTTACAATAGGGTATGACTAACAAACTCATCATAAGCTTAAAATGTTGTAAGTTGAAAATGCATATAATACACCTAACCTACCAAACATCATAACTTAGCTACACAGTACACAATAGAGGATTTTGTACTGGCTGACTGGGAGCAGCATCTGGGTACCACTGACAGTGTGGCAAGACAGGATGGGATCCTACTGCATATACCTAGCCCAGGAAAAGATCATAATTCAAAACTCAAAGTACAATGTCTACTGAATGAGTGTAACTTTCACGCCATTGTAAAGTCAAAAAATTATAAGAGGAGCTGGGTGTGGTGGCACATGCCTGTAATACCAGTACTTGGGAGGCTGAAACAAGAGGATCACAGGTTCAAGGACAGTCTCAGCAACTTAGCAAGACCCTCAGCAACTGTTCCAAAATAAATAAAAGGGGCTGGGGGTATAGCCTGGAGGTAGAATGCCCCTGAGTTCAATCCCCAGTTACCCCCCCAAAAAGAAAAGGAAAAATTATAAGAGGAACCATTATAAGTCAGGGACCCTGTACTGCAGAAGTTATGGGAAATTTGGGGGTATATGTGTCTTAAAGGATATTCAGAGTTTTGACAGGCAAAGAAAGGTAAACAGATACTCTAAACTGAGGGAACAGTACAGCAAAGATTCAGACCTGTGAAAATATCCCTTTCTTAGGGAAAAGCAAGTGGTCTTATGTGATAAGAGAAAGGAGTACCAACTAGTTAATGCTTCCTGTTCTTTGTGTGTGTGTGTGTGGTACTGGGGATTGAACCCAGGGGCATTCTACCTCTGAGCTACACCCGAGCCCTATTTTTTGTTCTTTATTTTGAAACAGGGCTCACTAAGTTGTGGAGGGCCTCACTAAGTAGCTGAGGCTGGCCAAGAAAACGGATCCTCCGGTCTCAGCCTCCCAAGTACTGGGAGTACAAGCGTGTGCCACCACGCCCAGCTAATACTTCCTGTTCTGATTCTGCTTGTCTCTAGAGCAATGATTCTCAAACTTTTTGATGTTAGTCTCTCTTTGTGCTCTTAAAAATTACTCTCATCTCCAACCAGGTGTAGTAGTATATGCCTGTAATCCCCAGTATCTCCCAGTACTTGGGAGGCTGAGACAGGAGGAACTCAGGTTCGAGGCCAGCCTCGGTAAATTAGTGAGACTCTCAGCAACCTAGTGAGAGAGAACCTGTTTCAGAACAAAAATTAAAAAGGGCTGGGGTGTAGCTCAGAGGTACAATGCCCCTACGTTCAATCTCCAGTATCACACACACAGAAAAATTATTGTCACCTTTAAGAGCTTCTTTTTGAAACCGAATTCTGGTACTTGCCCCAATTTGCCAAATAAAATAATTGGGCCAAGCTGGGCAGGGTGGTGCATGCTGTATTCCCAGTACTTGAGAGACTGAGATAGGAGGATCACAGGTTCTAGGGCAATCTCAGCAAGTAGTGAGACTCATCAACCTAGCAAGACCCTATTTTCAAATAAAAATAAAATAGGGCTGGGGGTGTAGCTCAGAAGTAGAATGCCCTTAGGTTCCATCCCCAGTACAAAAAAAAAAAAAAAATCAAACCCTGGATTCTTCCCAAACAAAGAAATCAAGTCCCTTTTAAGAGTTAGCTCTTTAGGGTCACGTGTACTTGTCAGAAGAGACACAATTTATGTCTAAGTCCTTGAGTTAGTTCTTTCTCAGATTCACAGGCACCAGGTCTTCACTCCTTTGGTCAGTAAACTTGTTAACAAAGGGAGAAGGAGAGGGCAGGAGGAGAAGAGGGGAGGAAAAATGTCAGGTTTGAAACAGGGCATCTGTTGCTGCCAAGGTCAGAAGGAGGCCGCTGTTACATGCTTATGTGATAATATCTTTTGAATATTTACCATATTAGAAATTAAAACAGATAAATGTTTAAATATTTAATTTTCATTCATCTAAAATAACAAAAATAAATCCATTATATATTAACATAAGTAACACATTTTATGAAAACTAAGCACAGCTTCCAAAACACAATGAAAATAGGTGAGAAGAGTGACATTCTTTCACATTTTTGAAGCTCTCTTCTATGTCTGCCTTAGTAACAGACAGCTTTTCATGTTTGTTTCTGTGCCAATCTGTTGCAATATCTCACATCACTTTGCCTCTGGAAAACTGCACTATATACTTGTAAGAGAATGGGAGTGAAAAAGACAAACCATAGCCTGGCGTGGTGAGACTCTCATCAACCTAGTGAGACCCTGTTTCAAAATAAAAATTAAAAATAGGGTTGAGGTGTAGCTCAGAGGTAGAATGCCCCTGGGTTCAATCCCCAGTATCTCTCTCTCTCTCTCCCCCCCTCTCTCTCTCTCTCTCTCTCACACACACACACACACACACACACACACACACAGGCAAATCATGTCTTATGAAAATTAGAGCCAGGTGTGGTGGTGCATGCCTGTAATCCTAGTACTTAGGAGGCTGAGACAGGAGGATCTCAGGTTTGAGAACAGCCTCAGCAAGTAGAGACTCTCAGCAACCTAGTGAGACCCTGTTTCAAAAACAAAAAAGCAAAAAGGGCTAGTGGTATAGCTTGAAGGCAGAAAGCCCCTGGGTTCAATCCCCAGTAACACACATGAACACACACAGAGAGAGAGAGAGAGAGAGAGAGAGAGTTTTGATATCCCGGACCCCTGGAAAAGCTTTGGGGACCTCCAGAGATCCCTGGATCATGGTCTGAGAACCACTGCCCTAAAGCTCAAGCAATAGATAATGACTGAGGGAAAAAGCCCGAGTTTACACATGTTCTGTTGATGTTGATGATAGTAATCATAGTATGATAGCTTTTCATTCTTGTGACCAACATACCTGTCACAAACAACTTAGAGGAGGAAAGCTTTATTTTGGCTCACAGTTTTAGAGGATCAGTCTACGGTGTGCCAGCTCCATTGCTCTGGGCCTGAGGTGAAGCAGAACCTCATGGTGGAAAGGCGTGGAGGAGGAGAGCTGCTCAGCTCATGGCAGTCGGGAAGTGGAGGGGAGGGAGCTGGGCAGGGACAGACAGATACAGCCCCCAAGAGCACACCCCCAGTGACCTACTTCCAACCACACCCCATCTGCCTTCATTTCCACCTCCTCCCAGTAGTCCATCCAAATTATTAATCCATCTAATGTATTAATCCACTGAGGAGGTTACAGTCCTCATGATCCAACTGAGGTAGAATAGGAGAAATAAAAGTAATAGGTAAAACAGAGAAAAATTGGGAAGAAAAGGAAGACTGTAGGTTTAAATCTAAAAATGTCATGATGACCCTTATCTTCACCCTACAGGGTCTGTTTTTCCTTAGGCAAATATCCCCAAAAGGCCCTCACCTTTAATCCTAAAGACCTGTCTCCTCACCAAAAGTTTCCAAGAAGTTTGGTAAACAAAGGATCGAAAAGGAAGGTCTGACACTTGGTCAAGTTCAGATGCCACTCAGCCACCACCCATTGATCCAATGTCAGGAACCTGAGGATTCCGAGGAAAAGCAGACCTCTATCCCTGCTGTGCGCCCCTACCCACCCCCTCACCGGGGTCTCCTGTAAGAAAAAGAACTGTAAAAACCCCAAGGGCGCTCTCTCCCTCTTGAGATGGCCAAGTTCTCTCTTGAATGTGTATCCCCCACATTCCTAAGTAAACCTCTGTCTTTGTCCCTGACTGGCATGTGCTGAAATTCTTTTCTGCCACAGAAGCCAAGGACCCCACCGATCCTGAACTCCTGAGGTGAGGAGTGAACCTGTCACCCCTGAAACAATCCATTGGCAAAAGCCCCACTCCTGGACGTTGCTGCATTGAGAATCAAGTCCTCAACACATGAGCATCTGAGGGACATCCCAGATCCAAACGTAACACATGGTGCTCACCAACATATACTGAGCACTCACAAAAGCCTAAGAAGTGTTTACAGTTGTAAGAAAGGAAAACAATCTTTCCTATCAAAGTTAGGAAATCACATAGAAACTGGCAGGCTTCCATTTTGTAACTGTAGCTTAGGTATCCACTTTGTACCTTTTATAGACTTGTCTATATGTTCCACTCTGGGATGTACTGGTTTCATGTTTCTCTTTTTGTAAAATCTGCCTGGGGGGATCCAAGATGGCGACCAAGGGAGATACCATGCTACCATCTCTCTGAGATTTGGATCTCAATCGCTGTGAAAGCAACTTCTCCACAGGAGAAGAAAAGCAACAAAAACTTGAAGTAAACAATGAAGGGTTTGAAACGTGACGGAATCAAAGCCAGAAGACAAGGCAGAGGGAAGTAAAAAGCTCCAAGCGCCTTACCTAAGGGACGGCGGCGCCATCTTGGCTGGACCGCGCCAGCTGCTACCGGCATTGCGGCTTCCACACGCCACCAGCAGAGAAGCCAGAGTCCTGTTGTAAGCTCAGCTGCAGATCAGCAGAGACGAAAGCAAGCCACGGCTCGCTCCACACTCAAGAGACCAAACAGTGGTGGCCACAGCGGCTGCAGAGGCGCCATCTTGGAAGGACTATGCCGGCGGCTACCAGCATTGTGGCTCCTGCACAAGTCCAGCGGAGACGCCAGCGACCTGCTGTGCATCCAGCAGCTTCAGAATAGCAGCAGTGTAGACGAGCAGCGATTCGTTCCATGCGCGACACAGACCCGAACTGCTGCGTTGGCAGAAGCAGCAGCGGCGCCATCTTGATCAGACCACGCCAACAACAACCAGCAGTGCAGCTTCTGCAGGCCACCAACAAGGAGGCCAGGGAGCTCTTCTAAAACCAGCACTGCAGAGCATCAGCGACGGGTGCGTGCAGCAGTTCGATCCACACTCAAGCAGAGTCCCCAGGGCCCCGAGGCCTGACCAGAGCCTGCAGCAGCGACTGAGCCCTTAATCTCTTAATCAGAGATTAAGAGCAGCGCTCAACAAGACCGTAAGTCAACAAGCCACCCCAGGGGGAGACCACCCAGCGTGGCCACAGGGACTCACGGGGTCTGGGACAGTGTGGATTGCCCCAGCGGAGTCGGGAGTGGGGTCTGCTGTGGGACGTGGTAGACGCGTGGATAAGCAAACAGTCCCTGGTGACATTTGAGTGGGACAGACTTGCAGCCCACAGGTTGCAGCACCCTTGTAGAGTCCCCAGGGAGCACCACAGGACATACAGCTGTGGTACCTGGGGAAAATTGGACCAACCCAGCCCTCTCTGTGGAAAACGTGGAGTTCCGTGTTTACACAGAATCGGGGCAAGGCGACACCCGCGGCTTCTGTAGGCAAAGAGAGACAGAAGCCTAGGGTCCCCTGCTGGTGACACCTGCCATAGGTGTAGATAGAGAGAGACATAGGGACAGCCCAAGTGGAGACCATGGAGACCCATGCTTGCAGTGAGAAGGGCAATAGTGGCACTAGTCGCTTGCACAGGTAGTGAGAGGCACCAGGCAAGGGTCCCAATCACTGAGGGAGACCAAGAACTGGGCCTGCAAATGGACATTATACCAAGCAAGTGAGAATAACCATTCAGGAAAGGATATTCACTTTTAAGGCTCACCTAGAAGCAACTATCTACCTCCAGGATAAGAAAACATAAAGGGAGAGGGATTAGACATAGGATACCTACAGAGTGAGAGAGAGAGAACTACCAAAAGCAACAGAGATATAAACATAAGAAACCTGAAATCATGAAAAGGAAGAATAACAAAGAAACAATGAGCCCCCACAACCCCACAACAACAGAACCTGCCAACATAGAAGCGCAAAGATTGCCAGAAGGACAATTCAGAACTTCAATAGAGGAAATGATACAGGATTTCCAAAAAGAATTCAGAGAGAGCCTGATAAAATGAAGGAGCAAATAAGCAGGAATCAAAAAGAAGCTCTGAAGGAAGTGAAGGATGCAATAATTGAAATGAAGGCATCAATACAGACCATCAACAATAGAATAGAGAACATGGAAAACAGAATCTCACTCTTAGAAGAGGACCTCTCCAAAAGTGAACACATAGTATATAAATTAGAAAAAACAATTCGACAGCATGAATTGTACATTGAGGAGATCTCAGTCAGTCTTAAAAAAGCAAACATAAGAATAATAGGCATAGAAGAGGGATTAGAAGCTGAAACTAAAGGAATCAATAATCTATTCAGAGAAGTAATATTAGAAAATTTTCCAAACATAGAAAGAGAGGTCGATACACAGGTACAGGAAACATATAGAACCCCCAATAGACAGGATCAGAGAAGAGGTTCGCCATGCCACATAATAATCAAACTGACTAATGTAGAGGCCAAGGAGAGAATCTTAAAGGCAGCGAGAGCAAAAGAGCAAGTAACATTCAGAGGCAAACCAATAAGAATCACTTCTGACCTTCCAAACCAAGTCATGAAAGCCAGGAAAGACTGGAGCGACATATTCCAAACTCTGAAAGAAAACAACCTCCAACCAAGATTTGTCTACCCAGCAAAGATATCTATCAAATTCGATGGAGAAATAAAAACCTTTCATGACAAACAGAAGCTGAAAGATTTTATGTCTTCCAAACCAGCACTAGAGAAACTGCTCAAAGAGATTAATTACAAAGAAGAAATAATAAGGAAATACCAGAACCAGAAAAACAGTGATTCCCATCAAACAAACAACTCGGCAAAGAACAAACACTACCTTAAACAGAAATTAAAACTCAAAAAGTTAGGAATGAAAACCCATCTCTCAATAATCATGCTGAATATAAATGGCCTCAACTCCCCAATCAAAAGACATAAGGTGGCAAAATGGATTAAAAATCACAATCCATCTATATGCTGCCTGCAAGAAACACACCTTACAAGTAAAGATACGCACAAACTAAAGGTGAAGGGATACAGCAAGGTAATCCATGCTAATGGAACTTGAAAACAAGCAGGAGTAGCAATTATGATATCAGAAAAATTAGACTTCAAACCTAAACTTACCAGAAGAGACAAAGGACATTTCTTACTGGTAAAAGGAACAATCCAGCAAGAGGATATAACAATAGCCAACATTTATGCCCCAAACATAGGTTCAACCACTTTCATAAAATCTGCCCAGTAAAGACTAGCCAACTGGATTAAATTATAAAAGCCATACTCTAGCCAATGGGTAGTGATCAAGTGGCCTTCATGATAGGTAATAAAAGGCCAAGTAGACTGCCCACCCAGTGTGCTTGCACACTTCTGCACAGAAGTAAATTGCCTTGCAGAGTTACTTTTGGTTCCATGAGGTTTTTTATTTGTTTGTTTGTAGCTTCCCTAAAATCCATTTTAACACAATTATCCTTCACAAGCCAGGCACAGTGGCACACGCCTATAATCCCAGTACTTGGGAGACTGAGACAGGAGGATTGCAGGTTCTAGGACAGCCTCAGCAACTTAGCGAGAGCCTCGGCAACTTAGCGAGAGCCTCGGCAATATAGCGAGACCCTGTTTCAAAATCAAAAACAAAATAGGTCTGGGGTTATGGCTCAGAGGTAGAACACCCATAGGTACAGTCCTCAGCACTACAAGCATGCACGTGTGCGCGCACACACACACACACACAATTATCCTTCACAGATGAAGAAACTAAACACAAAAATATCACGTAATTTGCCCGAGTTTACACAGCTAGTTAGTAGTGATGAAGCGCGACAAAAAAAAAAAAAAAGGCAGCATGGTTCCAAAGCCTTACTTACTCTTTACCACTGCACCGCCCTCCTGTCTAAGGGACAAAGGCCTGCAGTATAATTGACAAAGGCCTGAGTCACCCCACTCACCCACCCCTTCTCCCTCCTCTCCCTGCCATTTCAGATTTCAATGCTCTTTTCTCTTTCTCTGCCTGGCTAGGGAACTCATGTTTCTTTTCATTCTGCAGTGAGTCCTTGTCCACCACCAGTTGTTCATTATTCCACCACTCCACAGAAACTGCTCTCTCCAGAGTCACCATTGACCTTACAATGATCAGATTCAATGGCCGCTTTTCAATCCTCATCCTCCTTGCTCTTTGAGATATGGGATATTATTGACCACTATCTTACTTATTAAAATTCTCTCCATTCTTGGTTATTCTAACATCAGTTGCTTCTCTGTATTTTACCACCTATGCAATAATTTCTTTTCAGAAAAGCCTTCATTGGGGTCCTCTGCCTTGGCCTGTCCCATAAACATCTTCATTCCCCAGTGTTTGGTCAAAGGCACATCTTTCTTCTCATTCTATGTCTTCTCCAATTGCCACATCATTCACTTCCATGGCTTTAATTATTGAATATATGTTTTTGACACCCAAAGATGTTATTTACAACCCAACACTCTGTCACATGTCCAGATGATGCCTAGGCTTTTCCACAGGCACCTCAAAGTCAACACATCCAAATCCCAATCCATCATCTCTCCCTTCAAACAGGTCCCTCCTCCTCTGCTTTCTGACATGGGGAATTATAGCACCATCCTCTGTGAGCAGACACCTGGGTCATTTCAGACTTCCCTTACCTGTCTCATGGTTTTATTGGATCTACCTCTGAAAGATTCTTGAACTCTATCCTTTTTCTCACGGCTACAACCCTAGCTCAGGCCCTCCTTGATTATTACACTAGCCTCGTTGTTAGTACCCTTTCTTCTAGTTCTGGCTGCTAACGGGTCATCCACAGCAATCAGGGCCACCACCCTGCACAGCTCTAGGAGCCGTCTTTCCCTGTCTCCTATATCACTAGTGCCCCCTGGAGCTGGGCAGCCCTGAGGCTTCCCACTGCACTACTGTTGAATCTCATAGTCACTCCATAGTGGGAAACCATGTCACTGATTCCCCATTTCCTCCAGGAAGCCCAAACCCAATACGGTGTTCCAGCTATTATGGCTGGGTAACAAACTACTCTAAGTTTAGTGGTGTGAAACAACAATCATTTTATTAGACTGATGGATTCTGTGGGCCAGAGATTTGGGAAGGGGGAAGGGAGGATGGCTTGTCTCTCCTCTTTGTTGTCTAGGGCCTCACCTGGGGGTGAGTGGGAGGATGGTGAGTGGGTCAATGGAGATCAGTGCTGATGACTACAGCACCTGAGTGTAGCCTCTCCTCATGGCTCGATTTCCTTGTTGCTTGCTGGCCTTCAGGTAGAAAGATTTTTTTTACATGGCACTTCAGAGTTCCAGGTGCAAGTGCTCCAGTGAAGAAGGTAAAAGCTACATCGCTATTTTGTGTATGTGTGTGGGGGGGTACTGGGGATTGAACCCAGGGGCGTTCTACCTCTGAGCTACACCCACCCCCAGCCATATTTTATTTTTTATTTTGAAACGGGGTCTCACTAAGTTGGAGGGGGCCGCTAAGTTGTTGAGGCTGGCCACAAACTTGTGATCCTCCTGTTTCAGCCTCCCAGGTACTGGAGTTACAAGCATTGGCCACTGCATCACCATTTATGACAGTCTCTGAATGGATGCTGGAGATGTAGTTCAGTGGTAGAGCGCTTGCCTACCTTACACAAGACCCTGAGTTCAATCTCCAGCATACCACCCCCCCACACACATACCCATGCCACACAGAATTAGCTATGAGTCATTTACTAAAGGAAGACTTAGGCAAGCATAAATAAAAAAGAAATAGTCCTGTAGGCTTTCTTTTCTTTTTTTGTGGTACTGGGGAGTGAACCCAGGGGCATACCAGCCCTATTTTTTTATTTTTTATTTTGAAACAGGGTCTCGCTAGGTTGGTGAGAGTCTCACTACTTGCTGAGACTGTCCTCTAACTTGCAATCTTCCTGTCTTAGCCTTCCAAGTACTGCGACTCCAAGCATGTGCCACCACGCCCAGCTATCCTGTAAGCTTTCAAGCAGGAAAAAAACATGTGACTTTATTTATTTATTTATTCATGTATTTATTTATTTATTTATTTATTTAGGTACTGGAGATTGAACCCAGGAGCATTCTATTTTTGAGTTACACCCCCAGCCCTATTTTTATTTTTTAGTTTGAAACAGGGCCTCACTAAGTTGCTAAGGCTGGCTTCGAACCTGCGATTTTTCTGTCTTAGTCTCTCAAGTACTGGGATTACAAACATGCACCACCATGCCTGGCTAAAACAGGTGACTTTAAAAAGAGTTAAACCATGTTTCTGAAATGTCAAAAGAAGATACAGAAAGATCACTTATAGTAGAATTCAGAAATAGACAGAGGATATACTGAAACAATATTTGACAGATGGGTGCCTTTTCAAAACAGGGAAGGAAGATTCTTGATTCTGTCTAAGAGTCAGCTTCATTTAGTAGCTATGGGAAAGGGGAACTTCTTCCAAACACTCCTCCCAGCTCCATCCTGCCCGCCTCCTCCATTCTACTTTGTGTTAATCTCTGATTGGGACTCCTGCACATGCCCTTCCCCAATATTTTGCTCCTTCAGTGTCCACACCACCACCACATAAGGCTGTCCAAGTGTACAGTATTCAGCTACACTTAAGGACTGGGAAAAATAAAGAAAATTACAATGTAGGTAGGGAGAACTTAAGAGCTGAGTGCCAACTCTGATTTTCCCCCAGAAAACTATTAGATTCATGTGAATGATGTTCATATAAGGTGCATTTATTTATTTATTTATTTATTTATTTATTTTATTAATTTATTATTTTCGGTACTGGGGATTGAACCCAGGGGCATTCTACCTCTGAGATACACCCCCACCCCTATTTTTTGTTCTTTATTTTGAAACAAGGTCTCACTAAGTTGCAGAGGGCCTCACTAAGTAGCTGAGGCTGGCTGCGAACCCAGATCCTCCGGTCTCAGCCTCCCAAGTACTGGGATTACAAGCATGTGCCACCACGCCCGTCTAGGTGCATGCATTTATTAAGTACCCACATTTTATGAGTTCTAGGTACTGGGGATAGAATAATGTAGCAGATAGTGCTTGGCCCCATCCATACACATTCAGGCCTTACTTTTTTTTTTTTTTGGTGGACTGGGGATTGAACCCAGGGGCATTCTACCTCTGAGCTACACCCCCAGCCCTATTTTTTAGTTTTATTTTAAAACGGAGTCTTGCTAGGTTGACGAGAGTCTCACTACATTGCTGAGGCTAGCCTAGAATCTGGGATCCTCCTGTCTCAGCCACCCAAGTACTGGGATTACAGGTGTGCACCACCATGCCCAGTTCAGACCTTACCATTTTAGTGCATGCCATCCCACTTCTAATTACCAGTATCTACATCTCTCTGCCTATTGATTGTCTTCAATAACCAGAACATGGCATGCCCATGGGCAAGTGGGCTCATCAGGCAAAAGGCACATAAGAATTAATACACCCTAGACGCAGTCCTTGATTGGTGACCAACAGAAGCTAGTACAGTAGTAACCCTTATTTGCAGGGGAAACATTCAAAGACCCCCCCCCAGTGGATTCCTGAAATCATAGATACTACCAAACCCTATATATACAATGGTTTTTTTATACATACATACCTATGATAAAGTTTGATTTATAAACTAGGTACAATAAGAGATTACAAATAACAATAATAAAATAGAACAATTACAACAGTACATTGTAATAAAATAGACAGCATCACTACTTTTGTGCTTTTGAGCCATTATTAAGTAAAATAAGGATTACTTGAACATAAGCCCCTCCATATACAGGGTGGATATACTGGATTCACGTCCCAGGTAGGATGGAGTAAGATTTCATGCTATTCAGAACAGTGCAGAATTTTTTCTTTTCTTCCTTTTTTTTTCTTTCTTTTTTTGTTTCTTTTTGTGTGGTACTGGGGATGGAACCCAGGGACCTTCTACCTCCGGACTACACCCCTAGCCCTATTCTATTTTAATTTGGAAACAGAGTTTTGCTAAGTTGCAGAGGGCCTCACCAAATTGCTGAGGCTGTCTTCGAACCTGTGATCCTCCTGTCTCAGCCTCCCAAGTACTGGGATTACAAGCGTGTACCACCATGCCTGGCTTAGTAGTGCAGAATTTAAAACTTACAAACCAGGCACAGTGGCATGTGCCCATAATCCCTGTCCCTGGGAGGCTGAGACAGGAAGATCTCAGATTTGAGACCAACCTTAGCAACTTAGGCCCTCAGCAACTTAATAAGACCCTGTTTCAAAATAAAAAAATCAAAGGGGCTGGAGATGTACCTTGAAGGTAGAATGCCCCTTCTTGGATTCAATCCCCAGTACCAAATATAAATAAAATAAAATATTATAAAATGGAATAGGATTGGGGTATAGCTCAGAGGTAAAAATGTCCCTGGGTTTGATCCCCAGTATCACAAAAAATTATTTTTTTTCTGGAATTTTCCATTTAATATTTTTGGAACACAATTGACCACTGGTAACTGAAACCGCAGATGCAGGGGTGGGGGGAGGGGGCTTTACTAATATCTCAGCAACATCCACCTCACAGTGTATTCTTTCAGGTCCAGAGTTCCACAACAGGGTCAAGCTCCAGGTGCCCACAGTAGTAACTTGCTTGATAATGCATCCCTTACTGACTTGCCTGCTGTCTCATCTCTCTTACTTCGCCACGCTCTTACTGGTCTTTCCAGGGATCATATCCCTTATAAACACTTGCACTCAAAATTTTGTCTCAGAGATGGGCACAGTGGCACATGCCTGTAATCCTAGTACTTGGGAGGCTGAGACAGGAGGACTGCAGGTTCGAGGCCAGCATTTGGAGCTGAGACCCCGTTTCAAAATAAAAAATTAAAAGAGCTGGAGTATAGCTCAGAGGTAGAACACCCCAGGGTTTAATTCTCAGTAACACACACACACACACACACACACACACACACACACCAAAAACAAAAGCAACTTTTTTTGGTCTCAGGTCTGCTTCTGAGAAAACCCCAATTTAGATAGTTAAAAAAATATATACAAAGCCGGGCATGGTGGCACACGCTTGTAATCCCAGTACTTGGGAGGCTGAGACCAGAGGATCCGGATTCTTGCCTAGCCTCAGCTAGTTAGTGAGGCCCTCCACAACTTAGTGAGACCCTGTTTCGAAATAAAGAATAAAAAATAGGGCTGGGGGTATAGCTCGGAGGTAGAATGCCCCTGAGTTCAATCTCCAGTACTGAAAAAAAAAATATATATATATATATGTGTGTGTGCGTTTATATCTATAGCTCGGAGGTAGAATGCCCTTGGGTTCAATCCATATTATATATATTTATATATTTATATATTTACATGAATATATATTTATAAAAAAAAAAAAATATATATATATATATATATATATATAGCCGGGCATGGTGGCACATGCCTGTAATCCCAGTACAGGCTGAGACAGGAGGATCACAGGTTTGAAGTCAGCCTCAGCAACTCAGGGAAGCTTGCATCAATTTAGTGAACTCTGTTTCTAAATAAAAAATAAAATAGGGCTGGAGGTATAGCTTGGAGGTAGAAGGCCCTGGGTTCAATTCCCAGCAAAATATATATATGCACAAACTGGATGTGATGGCACACACCTGTAATCCCAGTACTTGGAGGCTGAGACAGGTGTATATCTAGAACCCAGTCACTTTTTATCACCTCTGCTGCTGTCATCTTGATCCAGACCACCATCATCTGTGCCTTACTGGTCTCACTGGCTCCTACTGCAGTTTATTCCCACCCAACGGAAGAAATCCTTTAAAAATGAAGTCAAGACGGGCAAGGTGGCGCATGTCTGTAATCCCAGTACTTGGGAGGCTGAGACAGGAGGATTGCAGGTTCTCAGCCAACCTCAGCTACTTAGTGAGGCCCTCCACAACTAGTGAGACCCTGTTTCAAAATAAAGAATAAAATAGGGCTGGGGGTGTAGCTCGGAGGTAGAATGTCCCTGGGTTCAATCCCCAGTACTGCAAAAAAAAAAAAAAATGAAGTCAAAGTGGGCACTGTGAGGTCTGACTGTGAGGCCTGGCTGGAGGAGCCTAAGAACAAAAGGACTTCAGGAAAGGCGGGAAAATGCCCCTAACCATCCCCCTGCCCCCAGCCCCATAAATTTATCTGTCCTGGCCTGCTGTTAAACCCACCAATCAGAGAAATACACAACTGCCTTGCTCTCCCTCCCTCCTAATGCCCCATAAAAAGCCCCTAGTCTGTAAGGAAGGGGGCTTTTCTGACTCTCCTGGACTCTCTCCCTGGTCAGTCCCCCTCCCAGGCTTCACTCCAATTAAAGAGCCTGTTCTGGTCTGTAGAGCTGTGTTTTTTCCTTATCCCTCTATAATCTAACAAAATCATCCTTTAAAAATGAAGTCAGATCAAAGTTCTTGCAGTGGCCTGTAAGCCACTGCACTGTGTACTTTCCCCTCTGACTGCGTCACCCACTACTCCCCTCCACTTCATTTTAGTCATGCCATCTTTTTTTCTTTTCCTCAAATATGCCGGGTATATTCCTCTCAGGACCTTCACACTTGCTGTTCTCTCTCCTTAGAACGCTCTCCCTGCAATTAGCCATGAGGCTGGCCCTTCCACCGCCTTTAGATATTTGCTCAAATGTCACCTTCACAGCAATGTCCTCCTTGCCCAGGGCCACTACATATGGTTGTGCATCTGGCCAACAGGACAAATGGAGACTGAAATCAACCTCAGTAAATGACACAGAGTAGACATAATAAATATTGTTGAGTAAATAAAGGAATGAACAGAATAATGAACTGCTAGCTCTGACATACAAGTGACTCATAATTTAGTAGACACCGTTAAAAAAGAAAGGATATTTCTTAACTTCATCTCCAGTGTTCTCACACCAGTGTCAGAGCTTTGCATCACAATGAGGAGCACCATTAGTCCCTTTCCCCTTCCTTGGCTAACAGCCTGTGTCCATTCTGGCTTGCTGAGGAAAAGAGGCCTGGTGGCTATGACCCTTCCTTAGTTGCAGGAAAACTTGGCCAAGACTGTGGGGATTACTATAACACTTTTTGTTTATTTGTTTGTTTGTTTGTTTGTTTGTTTTGGTACTGGGGATTAAACCCAGGCACATTCTACCTCTGAGCTATATCCTCAGCCCTTGTTTCTATTTTTTTTTAGTTTTGAAACAGGGTCTGATGAATTGATGAGGGTTTCACTAAGTTGCTGAAGCTGGCCTACAACCTGAGATCCTCCTATCTCAGCCTCCCAAGAACTGGGATTACAGGTGTACACCACTGTACCTGGCTTTTCCTTTCCTTTTCTTTTTAAATAATTTACCTCTTATTTTTATTATTTATTTATTTATTTTTATGTGGTGCTGAGGATCAAACCCAGGGCCTTATGCATCTGAGGCAAGTGTTCTACCACTGAG